>BRDA01012691.1:43570-58770 GCA_036984385.1 Crenuchus spilurus | reverse complement strand
CTCTCTCTCTCTCTCTCTCTCTCTCTCTCTCTCTCTCTCTCTTAGGACAAAGCGAAGATAGAATGCTTTATTTAATTTAATTCTGTGACTTTAATTGAAATTATACTAGTGGTCTCGCCCTTAGCGTCGCACACGCGTCTCTCTCTCTCTCTCTCTCTCTCTCTCTCTCTCTCTCTCTCTCTCTTAGGACAAAGCGAAGATAGAATGCTTTATTTAATTTAATTCTGTGACTTTAATTGAAATTATACTAGTGGTCTCGCCCTTAGCGTCGCACACGCGTCTCTCTCTCTCTCTCTCTCTCTCTCTCTCTCTCTCTCTCTCTCTCTTAGGACAAAGCGAAGATAGAATGCTTTATTTAATTTAATTCTGTGACTTTAATTGAAATTATACTAGTGGTCTCGCCCTTAGCGTCGCACACGCGTCTCTCTCTCTCTCTCTCTCTCTCTCTCTCTCTCTCTCTCTCTCTCTCTCTCTCTCCCCCCTCTCTGTCTCTCTCTCTCTCCCCGTGTTTGATCGCGACATGGGCTTGGGTGTGCTTTTGCTACCCCTAGGATGGCCACAGCACCCACAAAAAAATTGTGATGTGTGTATATATATATTATTTTAGTGTGTGAATACCATGTATAATTTAAAAGATTAAGATAAAAGCATTATTTTCAGGCAAAAAATAAAAACATAAAGCCAACAGAGGTGATCAAATTCAGCAAATGGGTGCAGCAAGCATTTAACTTTTGACCTTACGTTCACTTCCTGTTAACCAGCACACATTGTTGTAACTTAGCGTCGAACTAGCACTACTAGCACTATCACAATGGAGCGTTTTTTATTTCAGAAACGTTCACGAACTGAAACTCAAAAAATGAGAGTGATTGTGAACCTGGGGCTTCAGGTGATGTTAACAGGTCTGACACAATGCTTGTAGTCAGTGACCTCAACCAAGAAAGGCCAGAGAATGGATTTGAGGGAAGGGACCCGCACGAGGCTGCTGCCGAAGATGCTAGCACTGCTGTGGATATTAGCGGTCAACCCCAAGAGGGCCAGTTTTTCAGAAATACCCCGCATGCTTGCGCTATACAGCCTGCCAGGGGGTTGCACAGCGAGGTCACAGTGAAGGCGAGGAGTCATCTAATAGGGGCAATTTTCACAAACTTCTGCAAGTCATAGCAAAGTTCCATGCAACTGTAGACAAGAAGTTAGCCAGCAATCCATCAAATGCCAAATACATTCACCATGACATACAAAATGAGATTTTTACTTTAATGGCTGATATGATTCACAAAGAAATAAGCGAGGAAGTAAGGGCGGCGGAGCACGTCGCTATTTTGGTGGATGAAAGTAAAGATGCTAGTAAAAAGGAACAGATTTCAGTGATTGTGAGGTATTTGCAACCAATGTCAGAGAAAGTACATGAGGAGTTTTTGCATTTCACACCAGCTGATGCGTTAGATGCCGATTTGCTACTGGCCAGCATCAAGCATACACTCAGTCTGTGTAATGTACACACACATTTTTGTGTTGGTCAGTGCTACGATGGAGCTTCAGTAATGTAACAATGGAGTGCAGGAAAAGTTCAGAAAGGAGGTGCCACAGGCCATTTATATTCACTGCCATGCACATAAGCTCAACTTGGTGTTAGTTGACTGTGTGCATAACGTCAAAGTTGCAGAGTTTTTTGAGACACTGCAAATGCTCTACAAATTTTTTTCTGGGTCTGTAGTGCACAATGTTTTCACGAAAAAACAAAATGAACTTGAGCCATCTGCGCAGTGCATAGAACTCAAGAAGCTATGTGATACTCGCTGGGCATGCCAGTATAATTCAATCTGGGCAGTAAAGAAAACACTCCCAGCGGTCCGCGCTACCCTGCATGACATCATGGGCCAAGCAAACCCACACCGAAGGACCGAGGCAAGAGCTATCAATGCAGTCATTGACGAGAAGTTTGTTGTGCATCTAATTCTTTTTGAAGATGTATTCAGAACGACCAAATTCATGTCTGACCAGCTACAGTCCCCCAATTTTGATCTTGTTTCAGCAAATGATCTGGTCCAGTCTGTAATTACTGCCATCTCAGAAAAACGCACAGAGAACAAATGGGAAGAAATCGGAAAGCAAGCAGAAGACCTGTGTGCGACAACAGGAATTGCAACACAGACTTGTGAGGAAAGACAGACCCAAACAGCAAAACATCTGGAGAGTTTAGTTGTGGAGGTCCCCTTAGAAAGAACAGGCTTGGACAGTGTGAATGACTTGAGAATGCTCTCCCAGCACCCAGGAGTTCCTATCACTCAGGAGGCCATACAAAGATGCATTCATAGACTTGTACAAACTGATATGCATATCTCTGACACTTCCTGTCACATCAGTAAGCTGTGAGCGCAGTTTTTCTTGCCTACTTGAGGAACAGCAGTGGGGACTCCCGAACCAGTAACCTGGCATTGTTGGCTATAAACTCTGAAAGAACAAGATCCCTGGACAGCGAGAAAATCATTGATGCCTTCGCACTCAACCACAACAACAGACACATTGTTTTATTGTGAAGACGTCTTAATAAGTGCAGGATTTTTATTATTCATAATTATTCCTTATGATGTTTATTCATAATGGATTATATTATATGGAATGCAATAATGTTAATTCATAAGTAAAGGTACTGATAACTGGAAGAACAAACTTGTGGTTTCAGAATCTGTGGCACATATCAGGCTTTAATTAAGATTAATTCATAAAAGGAAATATTAAGAGTTCATTTGCGAAAACAGGTTCTATTACTTAAACATACCTTATCTGTTTTTCCAAATGAAGTCTTTATATATTTAACATACATTGTCGCTGCGAAATCTCATACAGAGCTAAACGCAGTGCGGACCTCATTTACGCTAAAATTAGCATTAATAAAATAGTCTAGAATTATCCTAAAAAAACAAACAAACATTTAATGAAACACTTTCCACACAAACTGCTGTAAACTGGTCATAGGGCAGTCTTTCATTTTGGACTGAAACGCTTGTGGTTAGAATGTTGAAGACACAGTTTGTTTTATTAGAATTAAAATATTTTTGGACATAAATCACAGATGTTTTTTTTTATTTATTCGTTTACAAATAAAATGCATTTATTTTTAAAGATGTTGTAGAACCAAAACAAAATATAGACAATAATGTCTGTTATTGTAATAATGTTAGTATATAATAATAATAATAATAATAATAATAATAATAATAATAATTTTTTTACTTAAAGGTTAATCAATTCGTCAAACTGAATTGTTAATAATTCATTGTAAAAGACATCATACACACTGAATAAACAGCAGTGATGCGTAACAAGCAGGGCGTATGCCGTTTGTTGCAGTAAAAATTTAACTGAACTGCACATTAATGGGAAAGCCTAAATTGTAGAACACCCTCGCTGAAAAGTCAAGCTACCCCATAGCACCAGCAAAAGAAAATCTCTGGCACCGCCTCTGGTGTGAGTGAGTGTGTGCATGTGTGTGAGTGTGCGGGAGCGTGTGTGTTTTGCTTGGTAATTTGTTTTGGAGTTTTGATTGGGAAGAAGAGTGATTCTGCTCACATCACCCCCCCCCCCCCCCGGGGTAAGAGGTTAACACATCAGAAACAGTGAAAATCTTATTTCTTCTCTAATAAACAAAGTTTACACTATAATTTGTAATATTACAGCATGTTGTTACTGTAACTGAAGCTCAGTTATAAAATGACCTGTTACTTATACAATCACTTCAGAGTAACTGAAGCCAGAACATTAGGTACACTAGTGTTTGTGATATCTGTATAAACATGACCGTGTAGATAAATGTGCATTAGAGTCAGTGCTGTGTGGTGTTTATTCATTTCTCTCCTCAGTTCCTCCTAAAGCAGAGCTGTGCCAGAAGGACTCCTCTTCTCCACTGGTGTGTAACACTACAGATTTCTTCCCCACAGAAGTGAAGAATGGAGAGGAGGTTCATGAGGATGTGGAGCTCAGTGAGACGGTACCCAATGAAGATGGAACCTGGCAGAGGAGAACAAGCCTGACTGTCTCACCTGAGGAGCTGAAGGACGATGACTGGAGATCTATGGACGGTAGAGACATCTGACACTAATAACATCATCTGTATGTTGATCATCACTGTGTTTATGTAGTTAATACACATCTACACTGATGTCTCTGCTGCTGGTTCAGGTGGAGGGTCACCTGGAGGTTCACCTGGAGGGTCACCTGGATGGTCAGCTGGAGGATCGTTTTGCAGCTATTAAAGGTAAGATGTTCACACAATCAGAAAAAGTCAAAAGTTTATTTTCTCTCTAATAAACAAAGTTGACACTTTAAATTTGGTCAGCAGATGTTAGTATTTTACTTTAATTTGTCTTATTACTGAAGTGAGATCATTAAGACAAATGAATCAAGTCTCTACATTTGAACTTAAAATATGAAATGTGGTGTTTTTGGTGTAAATCACACTAATAAGACTGTTTCTGAAGTTTGTAAAGAGCAGAACAGATTAAAGATAATTATAAATGATGTAAATAATAACTGTTAATAGATTGTTTCAAATGTATATATTCACAAGTGTAGGAAGTGACGTGGCTGTTCCTGGGATGCTTCCTGTAAACAGCGTTTAAAACTGGATGTAAGCTACAGCCGCCTCCCGTATTTGAGACGTGTTAGTTCATTTATTGACAGGATGTCAACATTAAAATTAGAAGCCATGTTGTTCAGCTGCTGGATGTTCCCTGAGGTCAGGGTCAAACTTTCACAAATTAAAGTACAGATTTCCCAAAGACAGCGCTCAGTGAAACGCCTGGTCCGTGTCTGACATCTATAAGAACGATGCGGGTTCACCAATTTTATATTTTATTTACTAAACAGCCAAAAGGCACAGCAGTGTTCATACGGCACACATTCAGCAAACAAAACATAAGTAGTAGGGATTGTATTTACAGACCTTTTGTCTGTATGTAACCACATAACGGGGTTCTGACATCACATACGGAACATTTAAGCCTTATACACTGTTCTCTTACACACTGTTCTACAGCCACAAGAACTGCTGCAACATAACTGCAACCTTCACTTATTCTGAGAGTCACAAACTCTGCTAAATCAGGTCATTACCAGCTGCACACTGTAGCTGTAGCCTAAAAGGCTGAACACATGCTAGCTAACTTACTTACTAGCTAACTTACCCTGCCATGCACATACAGTGTACAACGTCACGTGTCCCACCTTCTTAGCTACAAACCACACACAGTATGTTTTAGACGTTTGACTTGCTCCAACCTCACCATACACAATACTGATACTGTCTCTACTGTAGCAACAAATACTCCCAACTGAGAAAGTCACTGTCTACGTCCAAACTGCAGTAAGCTTTCATTTCCCCTCTGATGTAAACACACTCGGCTTCAACAAACTAGTGACAGACACCTCAGACAGGCGTTTTAATTTAGGGGAGAAAACCTGCCTTATATCTTATCTAAAGGGTCAGGAACCAAGGTCTCATCATTTATTACTCATTTCTGACCAGAGTGTGTTTGCCCTGTGATCATTATGACAGCTGGATAATTAAAAATGGTGCCAAAGGAAAGACGTGCAGTAGCTTTATTATTGTGTACTAGGGCCGATTATTTTTTACGATTAGTCGACTAATCGGATCATGCATTAATTGAATATAAAACATACAGCTTATCGCACTAGAATGCAGCTGTTATTATATAACCGTCATTAGATTTCAGCTATATGCTAACTAAAAATAAAAACAGTTAAGATCATAGGTCATTAAACCTTTAATAAAATATGCAGCTTGTTGCAACAAACAGTTAACTGTTTAGCATAAAGTGTAAACGTAGCACTGAAACATAACGTTAGAAAACATTAGCATTGCTATTCAAACACATGACTGTTATAACGTTACAGAAAACACATGAATGTGTTCTAAGGCTAATGAATCAGATCGTCATCGCTAATGTTCACTTTTACAGCTATAAATATGAGTAAGCAGCAAGTTAACTCTCTGTTTACGCTAATTTTAGCAGCTAACTAGCAATTTAGCTTACCGAGATAACAGTCCCTCTTCATCATTGTCACAACCAGCCACAACAGGCTTCATTTTCAGGTGCTCGTGCATCGCAGTTGTGGAAGGCAAGTTCTGTCTTACAGATATTGCATTGCACACGTTTCTCTTTCATTTTCTTAAAATGATCCCACTCTTTTGAGCTCCGTTGTTGGGTAGCCTTGATGAGCCTGTCTGTATAATGTCCTGTGACGTCATCCACGGCCTACCCTGGTTACCACTACTGCGCATGTGCGTCAAGGACAGAAAGACAGACGCAGCAGTTTGGAGAGAAAAACAAAGTAAAAAAAAAAACGATGCATCGACTATTAAATTAATCGTCGACTATTTCAATAGTCGACATAATCGTGACTAGTCGACTAATCATGGCAGCCCTAATTGTGTACCTCATTGAAACGGTCTATAGACTGTACAGTTAAACCACATGTTTACATGATTTTAACATTTATCCTCTTTGTGTTTATTGTATTATTTAAATGAGAAATGACATGTTTAGACATATTTTTATCACCTCTGAGTCTGAGGAGACTGAAACTCATCCACGTGTTCATTTTTCAGACTTCAGTGAGGTTCTGATCTTGAGTGCAGGAGAGTGAGCTTGTCTTGTTCTGTACTTTTAGTTCTGAGCTCTTCAGAGTTAAACTGTGTGTTTGTTTATGTTTCAGACTGAGATGGCAGCACATGCACAACACAAAGCCTGGAGTCTCCACTGATTTCACCAGATACTCATTATTCTGCTGTTCAGTCTAATAACTCAGAGGTGCCTGAGAGGAGCTGACAGAACCTGTTAAACACGGACATTTGGTGCAGTTTAGTCACAGAGATCTCCTGGAAAGCCTGGACTGCTGAGGCAGCTCATCCAGCTGTGTGGACCCAGAGTCGCATGAATCGAGGTGGACTTCAGGTTAATCACATCGACCACCAGCGCCCAGCATATTTATCACTGATGTTTAGTCTTTGATGAACAAAAGGATGAGACTCTACATCCACTCTCATCACCTCAGAGTAGAAGAGCAGAATCTGTGTCCACTCATATATCAGAACAAACCCACCATAAACACACAATCAGCCGCTGTAAAGCAGATTATACCCACAACAGCACTTTACCCACATCAGTGTTATATAACTACAGTCAAACTGAAAGTCTGCACACACTTTTTTACTAGGGATGTCCCGATCCGATCTCAAAGATCGGAATCGGGCCGATCACGGCATTTTTTAAGTGATCGGTATCTGCTTTTCTGAACACAAACCTAAGCCCGATCTTTGTCGTAAACAAAGGAGTCGTAAAACCAGAGCAGAGCTTGTATCAGAACGTGATTATAATGTCTGCTGTGTGGAATTACTTCAAATTAGTACCTCATCAGCGTTCTTCTCTCTCTCACACACACACACACACACGTACGTAAGGTACGTATTAAAGGTACGTAAAGATAAAAAAACGTTACAATTACAGCAGCGAGAAAACCCGCCGTGCACTTGACTCTCACTCGCCTCCTCAGTAAAAGCACAGCAACAACAAGCAGCCGTTGGCTCACGTGCGCCCCCCTTCAGTGCGGAGGAGTACTGCGCTGCCTCACTCTGTGCCTTTTCACTGCGGTTTTATATCCCATCAGCAAAACTAAACATGTCACTAACAAACATTACACGTAAATGGTTAAAGACATTAGCCAGGGTATAAATCAGGGTATATAAACGTATATGCAAACATTATATTGGCGACATGCAGCGATACGGCAACAGGCACGCGCCAACTGCATGTATCAGCCCAGTTTGTGATGGATTGTGCATTCAGAGGTGAGGTGAGGTGAGGCGCTACCGCACCTCGCGTTTCTCTCTTGTATTTGAACAGGAAATATGTAATTTCAGCGATTTTGACTATAAAAAATGTTCGAAATTAGTCATAAAGATCAGTGGACAAATATTAATATAAGTTTTGTGTTATTTTTTTCTTGTCATGATGACAGGTGAGGCTGACCGCACGTCCCTGATTTAATACTACAAATTTAATACGGCACCTAAAAAATAAACCTTTAACAGAATACAGTGAGTTCGTTCAGACAGCTCAGTTAAAGGCTGTACCTAATCTACACTATCAGAAAGTTTTAAAAGAAAAGTTCTCTCGAGACAGCGCTATGACCAAGACGATCACAGAGAGGGTCACTGAGTTCACTGCTTTGGATGACCAGCCGATCGCTGTGGTAGAGAATACAGGTTTTCAGTGTCTTTTACAGCTTTTGGAAACACTTAACAATAGTTTGGAAGCTGGAAGTTTTTCCCTAAAGCATTGCAGTTGTTAAATATAAACATTGGATTAATTTAATTAACTATAATGTAATGTGTGCACTGTGTGAGGAGTATTATCTAGTTCTTATCTAGAACATAGAAGTATTGGTTTGAGACTCGGTATCAGGAGACACTAAAAAATTACTGACTCGGATCAGATCGGGAACAGAAAAAACGTGATCAGGACATCCCTACTTTTTACCTTCTCCATCTTTTATTACAGTACAGACTTATTCTACAGTAGACTGACTTCACTTTGTGCCTCAAACATCTTCACACAGTCAACAACATTAACAAAGTGAAAACAGAAAATCTGTCACTTTATTTTACTGACACATCTTACAGATACTGATATACTTTATTGATCCCTTGTGGGAAATTTGGTCCCAGCCCCTGCTGGCAGGGCAGCTGTTTAACACCAGGCCAACCTTAAAGTAAGGAAGAAAACAGCATACATGAGGGAGGAAGAGATGAGAGAAAAAAACATGTAAACATGTAAAAACCTGTTTGCATAAGCACACAAACATAAACAATGTGAAAAGCAGTAAAAACATTGAAGGCGTGGGTCTGGGAGGAAAGGAGGGGGTGCTGAAAGTCACTTTGCTTGAACAGTCTGTACATAATCCTCAAGATGGCATAGTAGTAGTACTGCTCCCGGGCAGAGACAGTCAGCATTCTTCTTAGGACAGGAGGGGGAGGGATACTCATAGCAGTGGTCCTCAGGAGGAAACTTCGCTGTCAGCAGCTCAAGCCCGGACTGATACGGGGGGCAGAAAAAAGAAAACATGTTGTGCGAGTGCCACATACCAGTTCAGCGTGAACACTCTTCTGTTCATAGTTTCTCAAACTTATCAACTCCGTCACAGAGCCGAGACTTTCTTCAAGATCTTATCCAAACCACAGTTCACAGTCTGAGAGCCCAACAGCTCTGCCCATCGCATAATCATCAGGCAGCTTCCGGGAGGCTTGGACAGCTGACCTGACCTCTTTAATTTCTGATATCAGGGCAGCGCCTGTCCAATCAGCGGAGTACCCGTAATCGATTATCCAAAATAAGAATACAATGTCCTCCACAGAAAATATCCCATCAGGACAGGCAGGATCCCCCAAACCCAGACTTCTCGTCGAGAAGATGGTGTCAATTTTGTTGAGAGACCATTAAATCATCTTTCATGTTTCGAAGAGCTAAAAGTGTCTCTTAAAGTCTTAAAGATAAGCAGACAAGACCGGAGATCAAGCAGGGAGGTAGGAGGGTAGGAGAAGGAGGAAAGTGTGACCAGAGCCAAAGAGAGAATTTCTTCTGATTTATGGGTTACATAACTGAACACACACTGAGCCTAATACTTGGTTCAGAGGTTCTTGGTAAAGAAGCCACAGCCTTGATACGCTTGTTTCTTGCCCTCTTGGCATGTCCGGGCAAGCTCAATGGGTACACAGTCACTGGTTTCACACCAGTCTGAGGTCCAGGGCGTTTTTTCTGTACCCTTCTCCAGATCTGTGCTTTGACACAAGCCTGTTTCTGAGGTCTGCAGGCAGTGATGAGTACACACACAGCTGCTTTAAGTCAAAAATAACTCTAAACTACACCTGAATGTCTTTCACATCATCAGTAATCACTAAGCTGAAGCTTCTTGTTTACTTTTACTACCAGTCAGAGGAACAGAGCTGCTAAACTATTGAAGGTGGAACAGGACAGTTCTTAGACGAGGCTTTTTTAGGCTGTGGGGCTGTAGTAGCAAGTCTTATGTCATCAGCCCCGGGTCTGAAAGTGTTTGGATTATGAACAGTGTTGCGTAGCTTTGGGTCAAATTTTTTAATATCCAGGAGTCAAAAAAGTCATTTAAGTCAATTTTATACTTTCAGTGTTTTTATTAAAAGTATTTTATTTTCAGATTGTATTGTTAAGTGTATCTGTGGATGTGAGAATTGTTCTGTTTTATGTTTACGATTCATTGAAGGAGGTGACTGTAGACAACACACCCCCTTATACTCTTATTAATAACGTAAGTTATGTTCTTTATGTACCTTACATCATTTAGAGAAATGTGTATTTAACACATCCTCTCTCACTTTAGCTGTGTCACAGTGACACAAGACCTCAGGTGTTTATACTGTTCAGGCTCAGCTGAAGGTTTTCTGTTTATCAGGAGGTGTTTTCTGTTATGAGACCAGAGCTGAACAGCATGTTAAGTCACTGATATTGTCATGTACAGGCAACATCCAGTCGTTTACTGTTTCATTTATGATGTAACTACAAAATAAAGGATTTTATCTTTTATCACCTGTTTTTGTGATTTTTCCTTTGGTTAATTAACCAGAACTGAATGTACAGATATGACATCAGATAAACCTCACAACACTAAATCTCTACATCCTGATATGATCGTGTCCTTATTAATGAGTTATAGTTTATAATTAAATATAGAAATTACTTTCTATTTCAGAAACAATAGAACAGTAACAAAACAATCCCCCCACACACACATTTTCATGTCTACATATTTTCCTTAAATAATAATTAAAAATAAACTAATTGCACAAAATTATCACTTGAGAACAAATTAAAACTAATTCTTATTTTCAGGTAGTGTGTTCATAAACTACAGTACAAAAATAAATAAAATAAAGTGAAATAGTGCACACAGTTTGGTGGCTGTCGGGCAAGAAGTCTGGGATTTGATACGAGTGAAAATGGATGGTAGTCAATGGGATGAAAGAGAGATGGAAATAAAACAACAAATAAACGAGTGTGGGTCAAAACAATAGTGAATTTGTGCTTTGAGCCTGCCCTGATATAGTGTGAATTGGTCAAACAGAAGTACAGTAGATGCACTTTTGCTCCCCATTTATTCTTAATAGGAAAAAATGTGAGATTATGGAATTTTTTAGAAAAACCGTGCGTCCAATCAAAATTCTGTACACAAGCCTGTATCACACAATCAGATATAATAATCTGGAATTGGAACAGTGTCGAAATCTCAAACTGTGGGACAAAAAGAGCGGCGAAAAAACAATCAGTGGGATAACCATCAGGTGTGAGTGGGCACCCTGTTTTATTTAAAGAACAGGGATCTATCAAAGTGTTTTTCACAACACATGTTTGTGGAAGTGTATCATGACACAAACAAAGGAGGTTTCTGAGGAGCTCAGAAAAAGAGATGTTGATGTTCATCAGGCTGGAAAATGTTTCAAAACCATCTCTAAAGAGTTTGGACTCCACCAATCCACAGTCAGACAGATTGTGTACAAATGGAGGAAATTCAGGACCATTGTTACCTCCTCAGGAGTGTCGACCAACAAAGATCACTCCAAGAGCAAGGCGTGTAATAGACAGCGAGGTCACAAAGGACCCCAGGATAACTTCTAAACAACTGAAGGCCTCTCTCACATTGGTTAATGTTAATGTTCATGAGTCCACCATCAGAACACTGAACCACAATGGTGTGCATGGCAGGGTTGTAAGGAGAAAGTCACTGCTCTCCACAAAGAACATTGCTGCTCATCTGCAGTTTGCTAAAGATCACTTGGACAAGCCAGAAGACTATTGGAAGAATGTTTTGTGGACGGATGAAACCAAAACAGAACTTTTAGGTTTAAATGAAAAGTGTTATGTTTGGAGAAAGTAAAACACTGCACTCCAGCATAAGAACCTTATCTCATCTGTGAAACATGGTGGTGGTAGTATCAGGGTTTGGGCCTGTTTAGCTGCATCTGGGCCAGGACGGCTTGTCATCATTGATGGAACAATGAATTGTGAATTATATCAGAGAATTCTAAAGAAAATGTCAGGACATCTGTCCATCAACTGAACCTCAAGAGAAGGTGGGTCATGCAGCAAGACAACGACCCTAAACACACAAGTCGTTCTACCAAAGAACGTTTAAAGAACAGTTACTGAAACATTACAGTTACAGTTATTCACAAATTTCCCAAATCCTACAAACCGGATTCCAAAAAAGTTGGGACACTAAACAAATTGTGAATAAAAACTGAATGCAATGATGTGGAGATGGCAAATGTCAATATTTTATTTGTAATAGAACATATATGACATCAAAAGTTTAATCTGAGTAAATGTAACATTTTAAAGGAGAAATATGTTGTTTTAAAATTTCACAGTGTCAACAAATCCCAAAAAAGTTGGGACAAGTAGCAATAAGTGGCTGGAAAAAGGAAACTGAGCATATAATGAACAGCTGGAAGACCAATTAACACTAATTAGGTCAATTGACAACATGATTGGGTATAAAAAGAGCTTCTCAGAGTGTCAGTGTCTCTCTGAAGCCAAGATGGTAAGAGGATTACCAATCCACCATTGTTGCACAGAAATACCAAAATGGTGTTACCCAGCGTAAAATAGCAAAGACTTTTAAGTTATCATCATCAACCATGCATAACATCATCAAACTAACGTAATTCCATTCAAAAACTGAAACTTGTGTATTATATTAATTCATTACACACAGACTGACATATTTCAAATATTTCTTTTAATTTTGATTATTATAACTGACAACTAATAAAAATCCCAAATTCATTATCTCAGAAAATTAGAATATTACTTAAGACCAATACAAAAAAATGATTTTTAGAAATGTTGGCCAACTGAAAAGTATGAAATGAAAATAAATAAATAATATAAACATAAATAAATAAATGTAGACATGTGGAAATACATAAAGTAAAAACATGTATTATTAGTATGCACGCTTTTTCATGAATTTTTTTAATATCTATTTATTTATTTATACTTTTTGGTCCTCCATACTCAACTGATGATGCTGCGGTTTTCTGAAATGTCATTGGATGGAGGCTGGGTTGCCAAATTGAGTGAAGTCGCTCATTTTTTAGGCTGACGTTGGAACTTGTGAAACTGACCATGTAAACTGATATAAAACTTATTTACTGCGTAACAAAATTATTGTATAGTAATTTGATAATTACCCATTATTTTGTTGATTAAAATAACTTAATAAGTCTGATTTATTTTTATTTGAGGAAACGTTAAATTAAAAAGTTCTGCACCTCTGCTCCACACTGTTCATAAATATTTTTCTCCATTTTTATTGTCTTAAACTCTGCCCTACACTCATGTTCATATCCAAAACAAGCAGACATTAGAGTTGCATTGCAGTATTGTAGGAGATAGGAGGGTAAATAACGTTCATCTGGCAACCCGAGTCAGGCCTTCGCCATGACTGTTCTCAGACCTGTACTGTTGTGAGAAGGCGGACGTAGTAGAATAACGAAATAAAAGTTCTAAAAGATAAGGATGTAAAATGTTTCACAGCTGAAGATGGATGGTGGTAAAGTTCTGCAGTTATTTCTGCTGTTATATAAAGTGAAACTACATCCAGTGTGTGGAGGTGAGTGTGATGTTAGTCAGATATGAGCTGTGTAGACAGATATACAGAGCTGGGGTGCGTTTTTCAAATCGTTCTTAACGCTAAGTACTTCGTAACCTCGTACTTACGAACATTCGTAAATTTACCAGTGTTACCCGAAAGCCTTCGTAATCCACGTCGTACTTAAACTCGTTCGTAAATCTATGAGTGGTCTGACCCTCTCGTAACTCGCTAAGTTGTTCTTAACTTGAAGTTCACGTTCAGTTCTGTCTGAAAAACGAAAGAGGCCGCTGATCATCCTTTGAAATACGCAACTCAGTACACGCGTGTATATACAAACAAGAATTCATGAACATTTAAATGTTCTTTTGAAAGCGTAATTACGTCACGTAAATTAGAGCCAGCGTCCTTAGTTCTATACTGCGCTTACATGTACATATTGTGACGTTTCAGGTGGTATCTGGTGGTCCACTGGCTGCGAGCTGGTTTGCATAATGGGGGTTTGGGGTGGGTTGTTGTGGGGTTAAAGTGTATTATGCAGCTAAATGAAAAACACTTTCACATTTTCACTTTTTTATTTTCATCTGTTCAAGTGAAAATGATAAACAATCAACTCAAATCCTTACAATAAGCATTTCTGACATATAAAAAACATCAGTGACCAATATAGCCACCCTTCTTAGTAACAGTGATAAGCCTTTCATGGAGTCTGTCAGTTTATTCATCAGCTGTCGATCAACTTTTTGTGCAGCAGCAACCACAACCACCCAGACACTGTTTAGAGAGCTGTTCTGTTCTCCTTCACTGTAAAGCTCCCGTTTAAGAATCGCCCACAAGTTCTTAATTGGGTTCAGGTCAGGTGAGGAAGGGGTCACGTCACACAATAAGGTGAAGAGTCTAGACTGGTCCAAGAAATATCTGAAGACAGATTTTTAAAGGTTTTATGGACTAATGACATGAGTGACTCTTGATGGACCAGATGGACGGGCCCATGGCTGCATCAGTAATCAGACGCCAACAAGGTATCGGTGGGGTACTGGTATGGGCTGGTATCATTAACACTAGCAACGCGGAGGTTTTTTGAGAAGATGAGCTGGTTGGTCCTTTTCAGGTTGGAGATGGGCTCAAAATCAACCCCCAAGGCTACTGCCAGTTTTAGAAGACACTTTCTTTAAGCAGTGGTACAGCAAGAAGTCTGCATCTTTCAAAAAGACATTTTTATGCAGGACAATGCTCCATCACATGCATCCAAGTACACCTCTGCATGGCGGGGTTAGGGTTATTGGAAGGATTTGACTTGATTGTTTATAATTCTCACTTGAACTGATGAAAATAAAAAAGTGAAAATGTGAAAGTGTGTTTTTCATTTAGCTGCATAATAATTCTGCACAGTAATAGTTGCCTAATAAGGCCAAGTAAAAAAAAAAAATTGGTGATCATCCTTTTTCACCAAAATTTTGGGTCGGGGGGGAGGTGTTTTTTTTTTTTTTTTTTTT
>BRDA01012691.1:26235-43470 GCA_036984385.1 Crenuchus spilurus | reverse complement strand
AGTGGTCTGACCCTCTCGTAACTCGCTAAGTTGTTCTTAACTTGAAGTTCACGTTCAGTTCTGTCTGAAAAACGAAAGAGGCCGCTGATCATCCTTTGAAATACGCACCTCAGCACACACGTGTATATACAAACAAGAATTCATGAACATTTAAATGTTCTTTTGAAAGCGTAATTACGTCACGTAAATTAGAGCCAGCGTCCTTAGTTCTATACTGCACATACATGTACATATTGTGACGTTTCAGGTGGTCTCTGGTGGTCCACTGGCTGCGAGCTGGTTTGCATAATTCCCATGGGGCTTTGGGGTGGGTTGTTGTGGGGTTAAAGTGTATTATGCAGCAAAATGAAAAACACTTTCACATTTTCACTTTTTTATTTTCATCTGTTCAAGTGAAAACGATAAACAATCAACTCAAATCCTTCCAATAAGCATTTCTGACATAAAAAAGATCAGTGACCAATATAGCCACCCTTCTTCTCAGTAACAATGATAAGCCTTCCATTCATGAAGTCTGTCAGTTTATTCTTCAGCTGACGATCAACTTTTTGTGCAGCAGCAACCACAACCACCCAGACACTGTTTAGAGAGCTGTTCTGTTCTCCTTCACTGTAAAGCTCCCGTTTAAGAATCGCCCACAAGTTCTTAATTGGGTTCAGGTCAGGTGAGGAAGGGGTCACGTCACACAGTAAGCTGAAGCGTCTAGACTGGTCCAAGAAATATCTGAAGACAGATTTTTAAAGGTTTTATGGACTGATGACATTAGTGCAGTGAGGGCACGTCTATGTGGATCATGTGACCAACTGATTAAATTATTAAATTATATAAATTATTATTTTTTTCATTAATGTTATTTTGGGCCACACAGACAGACGTTCACACATACACTTAATAATAATAAAAAAAATAATAAAATAAAACATTTTGACAAAAGGGCACTTTTGGTAGAAAGGGGCAGGTGCTCCAGCACCCTCCGCCCCCCTCTCTGCACATGCCCTCTACAGCTGTTATGTTTATTACGTAATCAATCAATTGTGATCATTTTAAATAACAGCACAAATCAGAAAGTAAGTTTTAATCACTTATATGTTAAAGTAAATAAGAGAAAGTAGAATGGAGTGAAACGTGATGTCTTTTATGATAAACTTTCTGACTGGTGGTGTTATTAAAGCTTTAGAGAACAGCACTCAGTAGTGTTTGTTTATTTAACACTGAGCTGAGTATTCAGTCAGTTTAGAGATGCTGAGTATGGACAGACCGGAAGTGACTAGAAATCATGGAAAGAGAGTTCATATTAATATTCTCTATATCTTTTAATTGTGGTGGTTGTTCAGCAGCGGCTTCTGGTCAGTTGTTTTGGCCACTTTAAACTTGTGATCACACTGAATAAAATGAGACAAATTATTCATCATCATTATCTATATAATAATTAATCATCAACTAAAATTTGTCCAGAAGTCCAGAGATGTTCATATTACCACATAAAAAAGTAATTACAGTAACTTAAAAAGGCTAAAAACAGTTAATTGATTTTTATTTTTTCAGTGAAACACTCTCTGCAGTTCTGCTACACTGGAGTCACACCTTTAACAAACTTCCCAGAATTCACTGCTGTGGGTTTGGTGGATGGAGAACCGTTTGATTACTATGACAGTAACATAAAGAAGATGATCCCAAAGACAGAGTGGATAAAGAAGGTTGCTAATGATGATCCTGATTACTGGGACAGACAGACGGAGAATCAGCAGCTAAATCAGGAGAGATTCAAATCCAACGTGGCCGATTTAATCAAGTTCTTCAATCAGACTGAAGGTGAGTTCAGTCATCAGTACAGTCATATTATTACAACCAGCACTACAGTCACTTCTAAACACCAAGTATTTTAGAATGTCATTTATATCACCTCAAATGTCCTGTGTTTAGGTATATTTTAGGATTTTTATACTCCCAGAGAAGTAGAAATGACCTCTTTTGCATATACATTCACTGGCCACTTCATTAGGTACACATACCATGTATTTTAACATAACTAGCCTTTGGCTAATTCTGGCATGTTACAGATATACTGTTATTAATGTGCATTTACACTGTTAGCCATTTCAGCTCCACTGACTATATACAGTCAGTGCAGATGGAAAGTCTGCACACCCCTTTTACTTTCTCCCAATAATTACAAAGTGAAAGCAGATTTTTAGACTTTTGTGCTAATTAGGGCTGCGAATCTTTGGGAATTGAACGAATCAATCCAGAATTGATTCTTGGGGTCACAAATAGATTTTTTCCTGATTCTTTCAAAGAAATAAAAACGAACGAAACGAAATACGTTACTTTACCGTTGCAGTCTCAGCAAATCTCATGAGTCACGTCCAGCCCTTTCTTACCCGGGCTGGGTTTACGGTAAAATCCAAAGTGTTTCCAAATGGTTGCTTTCAAAGACCGCGGCTTGGCTTGCATGCCTGTAAGTAGCCCACGCTGCTTCCTTGTTTTGCCTAGCACTACGGTGGCTGAGAAGGTACATCCGCACCCGCAAAAAAAATCGATTTTTTGAAAACGAGAATCGATTCTGAATTGTTCAATGTGAGAAACACGATTCGAGCTTGAAGCAGTTTTTTCCTGCATCCCTAGTGCTAATGTATTAAAAACCAAAATCTAAAAATATTATACAGTGGGGGGGGGGAAATAAATATTTGATACACTGCTGATTTTACTATTTTTCTCATCTACAAACAGTGGAGAGGTCTGTCATTTTTATTGTCGTTACACTTCAACTACTAGAGACAGAATTTAAGAAAATACAGAAAATCACATTGTGTGATTTTCTAAATAATTAATTTGATTTTATTTATTGCATGAAATGAGTATTTGATCACCTACCAACCAGCAAAAATTCTGGCTCTCACAGACCTGTTAGTGTTTTTTTAAGAAGCCTCCTATTCTGCACTCATTACTTGTATCAATTGCTTCTATTTGAACTTGTTACCTGTTTAAAAGACACCTGTCCACACAGTCAATCACACTCAAACCTCTCCACCATGACAAAGACCAAAGAGCTGTCTTAGGACACCAGAAACAATATTGTAGACCTGCACAAGGCTGGCATGGGCTACAGGACAATAGGCAAGCAGTTTGGTGAGAAGGCAACAACCGTTGGCACAATTATTAGAAGATGGAAGAAACACAAGATGACTGTCTGGGGCTCCATGCAAGATCTCACTTCATGGGGTGAGGATGATTCTGAGTAAGGTCAGGAGTCAGCCCCGAACTATACAGGAGGACTTAAAGGTCAGGAGTCAGCCCCGAACTACATGGGAAGACCTGATCAATGACCTGAAGAGAGCTGGGACCACAGTCTCAAAGAGGACCATTAGTAACACACTATGCCATCATGGTTTAAAATCATGCAGGGCATGCAAGGTCCCCCTTTTCATGCCCGCACATGTCCAGGTCATGAGAGGTCATGTGGTCAGATGAGACCAAAATTCAGTGGTACTTTGAGATACGAGTTTAATTCGTTCTGTAACGGAGCTCGTAAGTCAGTCAACTTGTATATCAAACAAATTCCCCAAACCATCCTAAATTATGTAGATAAATAAATAAAAAGACATGTTTTGAATTAAGAAACACACACACACACACACACACACACACACACATATAAATATCCATCCAGAAAAAGTTCAGGGGTGTCAACACTTTCAGCCATGACTGTATATTGTGTATAATTGTGCCTCTTTCCTTCTTTCTAGGTATTAGTGATGGTTTAGTTCTAACAGAGTCTGAACTGAAGAGTAGTCTGGACTCTAACCTGTCTGTACTAGCTGAGATAATTCTCTTAATGTAAACAAAACACTGCTGTACATCACTCTGGATAAGAGCATCTGTTAAATGCTGTAAATGTAAATGTCAGAACTAACAGTGGTATAAATAAACCTTTTGTGATTTACACTCAGAGTATCAACTGGACTAGCCTGTGGAGAAGACTAGTATAGGTCACCTTATAAAGAGCAAGTACAACAGAACAGTATCAGTGATGTAAATGTTCTCAGTGTATGGTTATATTTTCTGTGTGTGTGTGTGTGTGTGTGTGTGTGTGTGTGTGTGCAGGTTTTCATACACTACAGAAGATGTACGGCTGTGAGTGGGATGATGATGGAACCAGGAGAGGATACAGTCAGCTTGGTTATGAAGGAGAAGACTTCCTGATTCTGGATCTGAACACTGAGACCTGGACTGCAGCCAATCACAAAGCTGTTTATTTTAAACAGAAGTGGGAGGCAAAAGATGACCCCAGATTTCTGAAGGTCAAACTGGAGAATAAATGTATTGAGCAGTTAGAGAAGTATGTGGATTACGGCAGATCTACTCTAGAGAGGAAAGGTTAAGTATGAGCTGATCTGTTTCTCAGATTTGAATAGTTTCTTCTGAAGTGAAAACGACTTGTTTGTATAACTTAAGCCAGAACATTAGGTACAGTGTATGTTTTACAGTTTAGATAAGTGTTCAGCTCTTTCAGTCATAAAGTGTAGTTTCTATATTTATTACATACAGTTCATTTAAAATGCTTTCTTACTGTTTCTGATTTATGGAAATGATTTGATTGGTTATTTGTTTGGTTGTTTTGCGGCACATTAATAAACTAAAAATTTGTTTTCATTTCATTGTTTTCAGTTCCTCCTAAAACAGATCTGTTCCAGAAGGACTCTTCTTCTCCACTGGTGTGTCTCGCTACAGGCTTCTTCCCCAAAAACATTACAATGTACTGGCTGAAGGATGGAGAGGAGGTTCATGAGGATGTGGAGCTCAGAGAGACGGTACCCAACCCTGATGGAACCTTCCAGAAGAGAAGCATCCTGACTGTCTCACCTGAGGAGCTGAAGAAGAACAAGTACAGCTGTGTTATTGAGCACAGTGGTGTGAAGAAGGAGATCCCACTGTCTGACATCAGAGTCCTGAACGGTAGAGACATCTGACACTAATAACATCATCTGTATGTTGATCATCACTGTGTTTATGTAGTTAATACACATCTACACTGATGTCTCTGCTGCTGGTTCAGGTATAGGACTGGCTGATATCATCACTGGTGCAGGCGTGGCTGTTCTCCTGCTGGTTCTCATTGTCGTTGTCGGATATTGCCTTTGGATGACGTGTGACAACAGCGGTGAGGGATGAAAATAAACTAAAACTAAAAAATACTTCCTCTTGACACTTTTTGGGCAACTTTGTTTTACCTACAATTGTTTCCATTTATTACTGAAGTGTGATCATTAAGACAAATCAATTAAGGGTCTTTATTTTAATTAAAAATGATACACACTGCTTTTGCTGAAATTCAGTCTAATAAATATGTTTATGAAGACTACAAAGACCAGAAATTATGAAACATAGATTAAGCTTCTAAATGTTGTAAATAATAATTATATATAAATGTTGACATATGTGACCCCGACAGAGAAAACCAGGTCAAAGTCTTTTTTTTTTCAAAATTTGTGTTTTTCAAAACAACTTTTTTGTGAATTTAAGTTTTGTTTTGATCAGAATATGTACTCTGATAGATATCTGAGACTGTTAACTTTCATTTACAGCAATAATACTGAGTGGCTAAGTTTTGTCACTAATGTGAGTGACACAATATTGACACGATATCTCAATAAGTTCCCCGGTGACTTTGGACTGGTTTTCCCTGGCAGGGTCACATTTTCCTCTTTTGATAGTTTTTTTAATATTATTTAAATGTTAAATATTAAACTTTAACATGTTAAGACACATTTTATATCACATTTTGTCATTATATGGACCTCCATCTAATGCACAAAGTCTCAGGATAACGATGTTCATCCAATTGTTCATTTTTCAGGTTACAGGAAAGCAGATGTGAGACCAGGTGAGTGAGTTTTTCTGTTTTTCAGAACTGCACTTTAGTTTTGATTTCTTTGAGTGTTAAATTGATTTATATTTGTATATTAATTCTCAAATTGGTTCTGATAGACCAATCTCCATCAAGGGGGTGGGGGTGCAATGGTTGTTTGCCCTGATGGGTTGGTTTGCAAGGGGAGCACAGGGGTTGTTTGCCCAGCTCTCACACCTCTTTGAACTCCAACTCCCAGGATTCAGAGGGAGACCAAGGAAAACTACTGTCCAATCAGAGATTGACTCGGAGATCTGCCTCTCCTAAGAACAGGAGGCTTTCACCTGTCCTCTATTATGGACAAGTATATAAACTCTGTATTTGTAAACTCTTTGTGAAGGATTGCTGCTGTTTACAGAGCTTACCGAGCGATTATATCTTGAAGTGTTTATTCCAGGACCTTTTTTCCTGTTTTTTGACCATTCTCCGTTTTGCCTGCATTGCTCCTGTTTATCTTATTTTTGGATCTTGGATCGTTTTCAGACTATGGCTTCTTTTTTACTTCTTTTACTTTCTCTTGTCACCATACCTGACCTGGCATAATACTTTGCCAATCATGGAGACAGCAGAGTAAGACTGCCGAGGCATTTTCCTCACAGGGACATTCACTGGGTCAGTAATAAATACAGAACAAACAGCTTACGTGTATGATCAGTAGTGTCCAAGACCTCTCTAACCAGTTACAAAGTAGAGGATGGACTGAACCTTCAGTCACTCACTGAAATAGTGACTGTACTTCACCTTTTCCAGGCAGTAAACCTGATCAGTTTGAGGGCCACAGGATTAGTGGTCAGGTTTTTACTGCAGTGTGATATTTATTTTTCTAACTCATCTTCCAGTTCAGATCTAGCTAACATGGCTTTAGTTGTTTCTCGACGGACTGATGGAGCTCTAGATTGGACTGCAGCTGTTTGGCCACACATCTCCAGACTGTCTTACAGAAGTTTTGTTGATGAGTTCAGATAGTTTTGATCATCCTCTGCAGGATAAGGGATGTGGGGAACAAAATGTAAACAGGGATGTAAAAAACTTAAATCAGAATATATCGGTTCTTTCTGCATAACAAAGTTAAGGATGTTACATATCAGTTGTACATACTTACTCGCTATTGAGTTTCTAACTTTTTATGTTTCCAGGCCGTCCTCCTCCTCCTCCTCCAGTGGACTCTGGTGTACCACAGGTCAGCACAGTGCTGGATTCCAGGGATATAAATGGGTCTCTGGAATATCTGGTGAAATGGGAAGGACGCGGTCCTGATGAAGAGCTGTGCTGGCTGCCAGCAGAGGAGGTCCTTGACCTCGCTTTAAAAGCAGATTTCCATCACAAACACCCTAATAAACCTGGGCCACCTCCAAAAAAGACATTCTTATGTGGACTGCTCCAGTAGGGGTGGCCCATCTTGCTGTGAATGGAGGGCTTCCATGCCTACATCTGTTGGAGTAGGAGTCATTCTCCTGTGCTGTCAGACTCTGTGTCTGGGGGGAGAAGGGGCACTGTGATGCCTTCTGTTGTCTTTCATGACCTCTTTGAAGTCCAGCTGCCAGGATTCAGAGAGAGACAGCAAGGGACACAACTAGGGATGCACCAATACCACATTTTTTAAAACCGAGTACGAGTACAAGTACTTACATTTAAGTACTTGCCGATACCAAGTACCAATAAGAGTACTAATAAATATCAATACTTACAATTAAAATGAAACGGAGGCTGTATGTGTGTCTTATGGCTCCAGTTAGACGTGTTTGTGATCTATTGAATCTAAACACCTAAGATAATGATAACAGATTACACATTTCCTCTTTATACACTGAAACATTCAAAAATGAAACATATCAGATATACATAATCATCACCGTTAGCGAACTAGCTAGCTACACTACGTTAGCTTACCTTTTTGTAAAGCTCGTGGTGGTGAGAACTGAGGACCTCTTGAGGTTAGTAGTGCTTTTCCCAGTTATTTTACATCCACAAACTTTGCTTTGTTTTGTTTTGTGTGGCAGTGAAAGTGAAATTACTCCATAAATCGCTTCTTCTCTTCCGTCGAAGCTGCGGCTGTGACGTCATCACGTTGTGTTGTTGACTGACTGACTGACTGACTGTGGAGCTTAACGTGCTTTGAGGAAGTCAGAAGTGCGGCAGGTTTACTTTAAAAAGCGGATTACTGGACAAAAACATTATTTTAGTCATTCTGTGACATTTTCGTTTCGTTTTTATTCGTCGACTAAAAGTCTAATACTTTTAGTCATAGTTTTCGTTTTAAAATATTAGTTTTCATTTAGTTTTCGTCTCGTTCATTCACTTGGAAATACCTCCACACCGCGGACATAGCTGCTCCTTCTCTACTACCGGGCTGGTTAAAGTCACGCTGCCGTGAAGTGGCTTGTTCAGCTCGGCTGCCGTACGTAATCGTCGTCTTCTTTTTTTAATTTTATTTTTTAATTTAATTTTTTTATTTATTTTGTGGCGCAAACTAATACTGTCTGTTAGAAGGAAACGAAGCTCCCATCACGCTGGTATCGGATCCTGTAGTATCGGAGCACTTTTATGAATACGAGTACACGCACGTGGTATCAGACAGATACCCGATGCTGGTATCGGTATCGGTGCATCCCTATTGACAAATGTCCAATCAGAGACAGACTCAGAGATCCACCTCTGCTGTGTACTAATGAGACTCACCTGTTCTCTGCTACAGACATGTATTGTTTTTTGGATTTCTGTGTTTTTAGTAAACATAACTACTGTGTCTGCCTCCTCTTGTCGCCTTTCCCCACCTGACAAAAAGTCTGTAAAGTCTGCAGTCAAAGCTGTGATGAAATGGACCAGAGAAGAAAAGCAAGTTCTGCTGGACTGTTTTGAATTCACTGGTTCAGATGTTTTTGAAGCTGCAACAGACAACATGGACAGAATGACTGACACTGACATCTTATCAGTTTTTTATGGAAAAAAGGGTGCCAACCAAGACCTTCTGCACATATAGCAACAACACACCAACAACAACAAACCATGGTTCACATCCATAATGCCTACAGGAATGAGGACAGGGCTCTTTACCAAAGGGCAGAGAAACAAAAAGGAGATCAGCCAGTCAAAGCTGGAATACCAGTCATCACCCAGTGACCCTGCATCAGTGTGGAGAGGTCTTCAAACTTTACAAGATCAAGTCCCATCACTAACTATCTAAGCATCATTAAACTAACATCTGAGTTTGCCAAAACTCTCATACCCTGTTCATACCGGAGTAGTTTCTATGTGTTTAGTCTGATTTTCAGTGTCAGAGTTCCAAAATCTCACAAACAGAAGAACTATCAGCCATTTCAGTGTATTTACTGTGTATATATTACACACAGAGACCGTATTAAACCAGGAACACTCTACACAGAGGCACACATGGTCTACTGATTACACAGAAATATAATACTGATGTGTGTACTGTACCTAACGTTACATAGCTAACATGCATTATAGTGATGTTATTCAAGAGTTTCTTTATAAACTAAATGTCTGTAGATTTATAACTTTCTGGCATTATAACCACCCTCCAGTGGTGGCTGACCAATAGAGGGCACTAGGTAGCCGACCTCTGTGGAGGAAATAGTTTTTTATTTTCATTTTTTTAATAAATATGTTTAACATATTTAAGTCTGTCTGTGCTAGACATGCACAATGCACAATCATATATCCTGCTACCCTCCTTTACCAGCATCTTACGTCATCAGTCATGCGTCTCCCAGAACTAAGCTTCTAACAGGTCGAGAGCCGTCATTTTAACTACACAGCTTAATGACAGTGTTTGGAAATATTTGTTGGAACAGTCTGTGTAAACACACACACAAAAAATTGTGGAATAAACCACTAGTGAAGAACGGGGTGTGTGTGTGTGTGTGTGTGTGTGTGTGTGTGTGTGTGTGTGTGAAGTCTATTAGTTTTAATGGACGCACGACTCCAGTGAATAATGTCCTGCTTAAGTTTGTAAGTTCTTCTGTTTAGTGGAGCGTATGTGCACTCAATGGCTTCCCGTATATTTTTATGCTCTTGTGCTCAGAATTCAGCACAAAAACACTTCTATAAATCATCAGCCAATCAGAAAGCACTAACAGATTTTAACCAATAAAGCTGTATTGACTGATTGAGAGAGAGAATTGTTTATAATTGTATTAATTGAATTGTTTATAATTGTATTAATATTGATATATTTGTCCTGATTTTTTTGGTTTGTTTTGGCAGTACTGTAGGTTACACAGTCATGCCAATAAAGCTCGGTTGATTGGTTGGTTGATTGATTGATTGATTGAGAGACAGTGAAAGAGACACAGGTGAGAGAGGATGAAAGCTCAGACGTTTAGAGATACACTGATTAGTTGTTAGTAGAAACTGAATAATGCAGAGGTAGATATTTAAACAGTATCACACTTGAAGTTGTATTATAACATGAGATATTGGTGCTGGTGTGCTGCAGTCGTGCTGTACATCAGTCCAGCAGTGCTAATATCTCATGTTATAGCTCGACTGTTGAGTTAGATTTTAAGATAAAGAAGACAGAAAAAACTTATCAAGCTTCTGTGAGATAAAGTAGCACTGCTCTTACATCATCATCATCATCATCAGACTGTACACTAAACCACTAAAACAGCACTGTGAGCATCAGTCATAATAGTGCAGGAACATCATTTCCTGTGTAACGGTTTATTATACAGACAGTAAACACAGATATACTGATGTTAAACATGTTTACTGCTATAATCTGAGTCTTTCATTACAGCTGATTCATCCACATATCTGTTATCTCTTCTCTCTGGGAAGCTGCTGATGCTGTATAAACTCTCACTTTACATTTCTGACTGAAGCTGATTCACTTCATTGTTGTTGATGTGATGATGACTGTTGTTGCTCTTCAGCTGAGCAGTAAACACATTAAAAGTGCAGCTGCTTTACTGTACTGACTTCTTTTCTCTCTTTCTTTGGTTGTAAGTGCTGTTTTTGGGACACTGGTGTCATCGTTAGGTTGTGTGTGGTGGAGTGATACTTTGGTCAGAGTGACATTGTTTTGTAATATTAGCACTCCTAGAATGTCTCTCAGACAATCAGATTACAGGTTGGAACTCACTGTGGTATTAGAACCAGTGAGTTTCTGGCCACCAGGCTGAAGATGATAAAGAGTTCAGAGACTTTCAGCTGCTGCAGAGATTTAGGAGAGAAATGACTTCAGTATGTTTCTACAAATACAGACAAAGACAGCAGAAGAGACATGATGTGAGTGTAGGTGTAGAAACTGAACACTAGAGGACGATGTTGTGCAGCTTTTGGGAAGAAGATTGTAGTTTGTGGACACCCAGGGTGAGAATTACGGGGGTATTGGGGGGGCAGCTTTTAATTAAGACCCCAAATTAAGACTTCAACCCCCCCTAAAGGGGTAAAAACAATAGTTGGGGGGGTTCAAAACAAAACATTTACATGTACTTCTTACATATAATGTTAAATACTACATAAACAATGCAGTATCTATGCCTGGAAGAATGTTGTGATACGATTTCAAGCACCCCTAAAGTGGATCATACCATTCCATGTTACTAACCATTCCTCTCGTTCGCCTGCCTGGCAGTGTTGCCAAGTCCACTTATTATAAGCGACATTGGGTTTGTTTTTTTCTAAACTCGCATTCAAATCTCGTGAGTCGCGGGATGCGGTTTTTGGGGCTTGTTTTTCAACATGACGTCGCTTATTTGGGCTTGTCTTTCTTTCCGAAGCACCTGTTTTCTGTTTATCGCTCCCGCCCAACTTGACCAGTCACACACACCCAAACACACACAGCAGGCAGTCAGCCAGGCACAGCCCAGAGTGACGAGGCAGCATAAGAATGAGCTCTGGGGAAAATATGGAAAAAATATAATAAAGAGTGGGGAAAAAGAGAGCGCACTGAAAGAATGGCTCTGACCTCAGATGGGAGATGCAAAATGCACTTTTCTTTTGATCAGATCTTAAAAGATTTTGTTATTCAAAGAATTTAAGTTTTTTTTTTAATTATTTATTAAAGTTATTCAATTTTTTATATTAAAAGTGTTTAGCATAATGTTTGTGTTGTTTATGTATAATATCATAAATATTTACCTTTATACTGTTTAAAAGTGGCCTCTGTTCTACAGAATGTGTTGGGTTGCTAGTTGGGATTATTTTGGGCTTGTTTGCATAGAGCTGGTTGCTTGTTTTTATCGCGAGATCTGGCAACACTGCTGCCTGGCTCATTATTGGTCAGGTGGCTTGCGTCTTCGTTAAGGTGCATAAACTGCTCAAGCTACAGCATTACATGTAAGTAGCTTGCGAACTACTTAGCTTCCTTAAATATGCACTTTAAACACGCTTTTCCTCACATAAATAACTCACATGAATTTGCTATCCCACATTAAGAACCGATTTTTTGGGAGTCGATACTCCACCACTATCTCTACTCGGACAGAAGAGAAAAAACACTTTAAACCTCCATTCAGCTGGTAAACCTGATTATAACCACATCAGCATATTAATTACGTCAGTATTATACCATTTCAGTTTTATAACCATATCAGTTTAACTGTGCCTATATATAATAACTGTTACAGTCAGGGATGCACATAAGTGATGCGCAGGTTTGCATGTGTGGTCAAAATTAACGATGAGCAACGTGAATTACAACGTGACGTGTGTTTGCGCACCATTTACTTGGTTATGTTTGGCCACGGTAACCGGAGTTGACAGGTTCGCGGTTTTCACGCCAAATTGTTTTGTTGAAAATCCAGTCGCGGGTGAACTTTCAAGGGAGGCGGGATGCGTTTTATTGGCTAACTTAAAAATTGCCACGGCCAGTTGCCTAGGATATTACTTCAACACGTACAAAGTCGACACTAAGGAAGTTTGAATACAGCAATAACAAAGAAGAGAACATAATATAAGGAAAGAGAGAGGGAGAGAAAAAGTCACTAGCTAATATGGTAAATGGGGAAATATGGGAGGCGGTATAATTGTAAGGACTGGGATAAAGGAAAAGGTTTGATGGACTGATAATAAATCCCTTATAAACAAATATTAAGTCATACACTCGTAGGTGTTTTGCCATTTGCTTCAAATGTGTGACAGACATATATTTTGGGCTAATTTAACCCTGACGGTAACATAGACGGGCTCAAGAGAGTAGTTAGTTGATAACTAGCACTAGCTTATTTTTTCACTGGTTTTAAGATTTCCACCGATTCATCAGCATGTCCAAGAAACAAGCTACATTAAGTCATTACTTTGATGTTCCACCACCTCCAAAGAAACGCCAGACTGAGACTGAAGGTAAAAAAATGAGAATTCGCTTAAAAATGGCTGCAGGAGATAGCATGGCTCCAAACAGTGGATGTCAGGAGGGTAGTGATGATCAATGCTTGCTCCTTTGAGAACTAGACCAAAAAAATTATGTGCACCCCTGATTATAACCACATCAGCATATTAATTATGTCAGTATTATAGCATGTCAGTTTTATAACCATATCAGTTTAATAACTATGCCTATATATAATAACTGTTATAACCACATTAGCATTATTACCACATTAGCATTATAACCATGTGTTATTACAAAGTAACACCAACACAGGAACACAACAACACTAACCTGCACTAGTCAGACAGTCATCAGTACATCAGAGCTGCTTTCAGTTCAAAAACTTCTACAGAATCTCTTTAACATCAGCACTAATCACCATTATTTACATCCAGACGAATAGAACTAAACTAAGCTGGAACAGGAAAGTTCTTAGCCGAGGCTTTCCCGGGCTAGGCCCAGGTCTAAATGCGTTTTGAATAATGAACATCCAGAATTTCTGACATTTTCTTCCTTGGACCCAAAGGAACCCATTTAACAGCCCCTCCGCCTTTCAATAAATAGCCCCTCCCCTTTTCATGTACAATAAAGAGTCCAGTTCTGAACAACTCATTACATTTCATGTTTGCAGAGCTGGACCACTTTGTTTGTTGTTTGTCAGCATCCACCACATCATCAGAATCAGAATCATCTCATGTCTGATTAAACAGAACCAGTTAAGAAGAGCTTCAGTGTTATCACACTGTACTGTAATGTACTGTACTGTAATGTACTGTACTGTAATGTACTGTACTGTAATGTACTGTACTGTAATGTACTGTACTGGGAAAAGCCTTCACATGTTGTTTACATGCCTTATGTTCATCACTTCTGTGAGTCGGTCCAAACTTGAGAAGCATTAAGTGAAGGTCTGGACCAGCTGGTGCTCCTGATGCAGATGCTGGTTTAGTGATTTTTATTGTTTAGTGGTCTGGTCTGCTGAGTGTGGATGTGTGAGAAATAAGAGTTTATTTTTGCATTTATTATATTTGTTACATTTTGTTGATTTGTACATCCATATTTAAAAACAATGAAAAGATGAATGTTTGCCATAAACAAATGAGTCTTAAATGTTGTCTGAATAACTGACAAAGTGGGGGCTAAACTAATGTTTATTGGAAGCTTGTTTGATCAATTAGGAGCTACTACAGTCAAAGCGAGAGGCCAACACTGGTGTAATGTGCTCTGTCTTATGAGAGCGTGTCACTTCCTGTTTGGACGTAAGGTGAACAGTGACTGAGGAGGTTTGAAGACTAAGGCTCTGAGTTTTCTGACTAATAACTGGACTATTTGCTTGGTCTGCATTTATTTGTCAGTTCTGTTTGTGACTGTTTTCTATATAACGTTTTGCAATAATAAAGTCAAATATAACGATATAATCGTGTTGTGCTGATATTTAAGTTACTAAAGTGTAGATATGACTTTTACAGTGTAGTGATGGAAACAAAAAAAAACTGAAATGACAATGTTGGTGAGATGTGGAGGAGAGAGATGCAGCGTGGGTCGTGACAACATAAGTGCTCTTTATTACAAGACACTGTGGCTGTGACGTGACTATGAATACAGACTAATAAAACAAAACAATAACATGACGACAGTACACTGACTGAAGCCAATACACACATGATGCTGGTGATGATGCAATGACTGACGAGGACTGTGAGACACGAGGTAACACGTATACCAAACATAATTAGATTGGATGAGATTTACCCCATTTTATTGACCACATGAATGTACTGATATCATAATCACTGCTGTTTATATACCTCCTAATGCTAATACCACAATCCTGTCATTAGTAAACAACAGCGAGCCTATCCTGACGGAGTGTTTGTGATAGCAGGTGATTTAAAAAAGGTTAACCTAAAGACTCCTGCCCAATATTTACCAACATGACCAACAAGAGGAAAAATACCCTTGAGCAGATCTACAGTAACATAAAACATCTATTACAGTCTGATCACATCTCCCTGTTTATGACTCCAGCATACAGACCACTTATCAACACAGTCAAACTCAACATTACAACAATACAAGTATGTCCTGATGGAGCTTCTGAGCAACTACAGGACTGTGACTCACACAAACTGGTCTGTATTTAAAGATATCAATACTACAGGTGGCACGGTCGTTTGGTGGTTGACACGTTCACCTCTCGGCGCTGAGGTCTTGGGTTCAAGTCTCCATGTGGGTGGAGTTTCCATGTTCTCCCCGTGTCTGCATGGGTTTCCTCCGGCATCTCCAGTTTCTTCTCACAGTCCAAAAACATGGAGGTCAGGTGGATTGGGTACTTTAAATTGTTTGTGTGTGTGTGTGTGTGTGTGTGTGTGTATGTGTACACCCAGCAATGGATTGGCTCCCTGTCCTGGGCTTATTTGGGATAGTGTAATGCCCTGCCCTGTGCCCAGTGAAGAGGTAGGGGACTAACCATGACCCTGATAAAGATTAAGTGGGCGGGATAATGGATGGATACAATATCAACACTTACACTTCCTCAGTACTCGTCTATATCAGATGCTTTATGGACATTTCAGCACCACTAAACAAATCTGTGTTCACAAATAATAAACAATGGATGACCAAGGATGTACGACACCTACTGAAGGTCTGTAATGCTGCTTTTCAGACTTGCAGCAGTAAAACAGAGTAAGGGTGAACTAGAAGTCAAATCAAATCAAAATTTATTTATATAGCGCTTTTTACAATGGGCATTGTCACAAAGCAGCTTTACATATTTAATATCAAACAATCTGAATCTAAGCCCGATGTGAGCAACCCGAAGGCAACAGTGGCAAGGAAAAACTCCCTCAAGACTGGAGGAAGAAACCTTGGGAGGAACCAGACTGACAAAGGGGATCCATCCTCCTCTGATCAAACTACTGATACAGATTTACATCCTTAGTTAAGTCTGACATTGTGCTATAGTATATAACATTAATGATATTAATAATAGTGATCATTGCATTCATATTGGGTATCATATTTAAAATGCAGTAGCATTAGAGCTTCAGTCCGATCATTGCTAGTAGTAGATGTAAGTGAGCATCAGGTCTGGTGTCAACCGCAGGCAAGGGCGTAACTTTTGGTCCAACATTGGGGGAGTTGAGCTGTCTGCCTATTTATTTATTTATTAAATTATTTACTTTTCTAAAAGGATTCAGGAAATTTTGGGTTAACTGTATTATAAATACATTGTAATGCTTTTACTATGTATTTATTTAACTTTCTTTGTATTTACTCTGCACCTTAAACAATTAAGAAACGCGGAGCTGGCTAAAATACCTGAACAGTGTCTGATACACAATGGCATAGTTAATCAATCATCAGCTAACAATACATATACATTTACCTCATTTTGATTTTTCCGCTTTTTACAAGGGGGTGTTGTTGACCAACAATGAAAATATGTTTTTTGGTGCTCTTTTCGTTTTTTCTTACTTTTTTATATGTTAATAAAATGATTTTGTAATCAATACGATATTTAACTGGAAGCCAATGTAGGGCTGATAAGACTGGACTAATGTGATCGAATTTCCTTGTTTTAGTGAGGACTCTGGCTGCTGCATTTTGAATTAACTGGAGTTTATTTAAGTTTTTGCTGGAGCATCCTGACAGTAGTGCATTTCATTAATATAATTTTGAAGTAATAAAGGCATGTACTAATTTTTCTGTGTCAGGTAGAGAAAGGGCATTTCTTAACCTAGAGATGTTACGAAGGTGTAGAAAAGCTATTTTTGTAATGTGACTTATATGCTGATCAAATGATAAGTCTGAGTCAATTATGACACCCAGATTTTTATCTGATGAGCTTAGATGAGCAAGGGAGTCAGCAAAATTTTATTTTAGGTCAGATACCTTATTTAAAGCTGATTTTATAGGAGGAGGACCTCTGTTTTGTCGCTGTTTAGTAAGAGGAAGTTGTGCGTCATCCAGTGCTTCACATCTT
>BRDA01012691.1:10000-26225 GCA_036984385.1 Crenuchus spilurus | reverse complement strand
AAATGTATTTTTATTGTATATACTTTTTAAAGCTATTCCAAAATCTGGTGTAGTATCATGACTCTGCCGAAATCAATTCTATTGTTTACTGGAGGAAGAGTGGAGACTAGTTCCGTATCACAGATATGATCACGACGAACTGGAGCGTAACTATGGAAGGTAATGCCATGTCTGCTAATAACTCTGCCCAGTGGCAGCATATATAGTATAAATAATAGAGGTCCTAAAATGGAGCCTTGGGGGATTCCAAATTGCATTTTTGTATGAGTAGAGGAGATATTATTCACTTTAACAAACTGGTATCGGTCTGTAAGGTAAGACTTAAACCATGAAAGGGTTGTTCCTGTGATTACAACCATGTTATTTAGTCTTTCTATTAGAATAGTATGGTCAATCGTGTCAAAGGCTGCACTAAGGTCAAGCAGCACTAGTATAGACACTATGCCTTGATCAGAGGTGAGAAGGAGGTCATTTGTTATCTTAACTAAAGCCGTCTCAGTACTATGATGTGGTCTAAAACCTTATCGAAATTTTTCATATATGTTATTTTTATGTAAATTTGAGCGAAGTTGTTGGGCCACCACTTTTTCTAATATTTTAGATACAAATGGCAGGTTTGAAATAGGTCTATAATTAGACAATATGCTAGGATCCAGATTTGGTTTCTTGATCTGGGGTTTTATAACTGCTAGTTTAAATGCTCTGGGCACGTGACCTTGTCTAAGGGATGAATTTAAGATTATTAAAAGTTGATTGATTATAACAGGTAAAAACTCTTTAAATAGTTTAGTTGGTATTGCATCAAGTGTGCAGGTTGTACAGTTTGATGAGTAAATGAGTTTCTCCAATTCTAGTTGTGGAAGTGGGTCGAAGGCCTCTAATTTATCTTGTATGTTTATATCTACAACAACTATATCAGATGACATCAAAGCTGCTAAAGCAGATTACAAGCAGAAGATTAGAAGATCGTTTCTGCAGTTCTAACCTGGCAGGGGATTTATACCATCATCAGGCAGAATGAAACCAGCAGTCTGCCCACCAACAGTGCTCTCATGACAGAGCAGCTTAACTAGTTCTTCAGTCGCTTCAAGGAGGGAAGAACAGCAGAGACTATTGACCCAATTCCTGTCATCAGCAGCCTGGCACTTGTCATTCAGCATGCTGATGTGATACATTACATAAAACAAATGCACAAAGAGCTGCAGGTCCAGATGGCATATCAGGTAGATTGATCAAAGCTTGTGCCAAAGAGTAAAGTGAAGTATTTACTAATATCTTCAACTTTTCTCTGTCATGCTGCTCAGTCCCCACCTGCTTGAAGACATCCACTATAGTGCCAGTCCCCAAGCCCATAGCGCTGACCCCTGTAATCATGAAATGCTCAGAAAGACATAACACAAAAAGGCCAATCTACCATCCAACCTGGACCCACACCAGTTTGAATACAGAACTAATAGATCAACAGACAATGACATCCCTACTTCACAGCCTTTGCTCTTTGGTTCATCTCACCAGTAGCAGCATCAGTATAAACCCAGCACATCAGGCTTAAAGCTGCTGTATTGGCTCTAAGGTGTTCATGGTTTCATGCTTGATAAGGGGACGGTTTGAGAATTTGCTTTGGGTGAGTTTGGCATGGAATTGACAGCCTTGTAATTAGAACAGGTTTGTCCTTCCTGTTGCTGGTAATCCCAGTTTAAAGGTGCTCTTGTGGGAACCGGGTACAGGCGAACCTGGAGCCAGTTTTGGTTATGAACAAAATGTAGCGAGATAACCCTTTGTTGAACGCAGCGTAGAGTGGTTTCGGTAGAGTGAACGCAGCCTCGTGATGTAAGAGGCGGGGTTGTGTATAAGTAGCGACAGGTGTGTGCAGTACCTGGGCAGGGATGTGTGTTTGTGCTGGTGTGTGTGCAGGATGGGTAAGTGTGTCTCCTTTGGTGGAGCTGTTTTTCCTTCATTGCACAAGTGTGGTCATGCTAGTGGCTAATTGAAGCTTATATTTTGTAGGATTCAGCAGTAGTGCTGAATGTGGCAGGGAGAAGGAGATTAAGCTGGGTTCTTGCTGAGCTATGGTGAGTAATGTTTGGGATACAACTGTTCAGGGGATTGTTAAGGTAAGGGATTATAAGTGTGGGGTTTAAAATAGTTTTTATTACAGAGGTCACCAGCTGCTGCTTTGCTAATCTACGGCTGCTTTGCTTTACCAGTTACTTTGCTCTGGTTTATTATTCTGCTTTTCTGGGTCTAGACATTGACTTCATTTCAGCGTTGTGCTGCTGTGTCGGGCAGCTGTTTGTCAGGCTGTGCTGCCACTCATCGCTTGACTGTGCGCTGCTGCTTTTGGAGTGCGTTAGACGCAGTGTGGGGTTACCTGTCTCCAGCTCAGAGTTTATTGGCCGCCGTGGTCAGAAGTGGAGTCCCTGTCCTTATGACATCTTTTATCTTAACACACGTCAGCGTAAGTAATTTTAAGGGTTTGGCTGTTGGCATTTTTAGAGTTGTGGAGTTTTTTATTTTCATTGGTTTTTGCTTTCTTTTGGATGGCCCTTTTATAGTATCTTAATCTTTTTGTAGGCCCCATATTTGGGTTCTAAAGTTAGAAGTTTACTCACCACCATTTTCTTTTGTCTTATTTTGCTGTGTTGGTTTATTTTGGGGTATTTTAATGTGTGTGGTTTGTTGTGGACTGTGTGTAATGGTGTGTGGGTTGCTTTCTATGAGGAACTGTGAGATGAATTCTTATAATAAATCAGTACTGTTTAACCTAACATCTGTCTTTGGGTGTACTTCCATTCATTTGGGAGGTGAAATAAAGAGTGAAATCATTTATAAGTAGCCACAACTATTTGGTGTATGTGGTTCCTCGGGGAAGATTACTGAGGTTCTCTATAAAGGGTTGGGATTGTTTCCTACATTTGGGGAGTTAAAGGTGGTTATTACTAAACTGCTTACCATTCTTATCACAAACCCTCAACACCATAAACCCCACAGCTGCTCTGGCCGTGCCCTCGCCCAACCAGTGTACAACCAGTGAAACTGATGTTTTTTGCAGTGAAGGTGGGAGGTATTTTGTGTTAGAACCGTTTGTTGGTTCTGGGGTTCGATCTCTGAAATACTGAGCCGTACACGACAGTAGAATGCAGGGTTCCTCCGTCCGCCTCGGCCTGCAGCACTGGGGGAGTTCAAATGATAACAGAGACAGAGTCTGTTCTCAAGATGGTTTCCCAGTTTATTGTTTGAAACAGCAGAGTATTTATGCTTTAGAGAGACAAAGACATACAGGTTTGGAACACATCTATAGATCTATAGTAATCTATAGTTTTGGAGTCAGCTAGTCTTGAAACTAATGTCACAAAGCATGTGTGTGGAGCCATGAATGTAGGAGCAGGACAGCAGGCCTGAACTCCACTGACCTGTCTTATGCACATATGAAAAAGAGGTTTCTAACATTTTGGGCATTAAGCCCATTTGGTGCTGTTTTTTGTAACCAATTAGTTTAAAGTTTAGTGAATAAAGTCATGTTATATTGATGTAGTGTCAGTTTAAACTCTTAAGTAAACCTCTGTCCTGAACTGCATCTGTGTGTTTGTAAAGGTTCCTGTGTGCTTGTGGGTTTTACTTGGATGATCATTTTCGGGGTGAAATGAGGTGATGTAGCTGTACCAATAAATTCTGTTCATGCTGAAGCTGGGTCACACATCAGTGTAGACTTTCTCTGCTGTGCTTCACGCTGGAGGAGGCTCTGTGATGTTCTGGGGGTGTTTTAACTACACAGAAAAGGGTGACAGTAAATTTGAACCACAGTGCCCACACTGAGTTCCTGGACAACCAGGTTTTCCTTTTTGCTTCTCTTACTGAGGCCCAGTCAGCAGCGTTTACGGATCGTGCTGAAATGTGGCTTCTTCTTTGCATGACTCAGCTTTAACTTGTGTTTGTGGACGGCGCTGCCAGCTGTGTTCACAGTGATTTATGGAAGCGTTCCTGAGCAGATGCAGCACAGAATCAGGCCTGGTTTTAGTGCTGTCTGAGGGCCTAAAGATCAGCAGCCTCCAATACTGACAGTCGGCCTTGTCCTGTGCACACACAGATTTCTCCACATTCTCTGAATCTCTTGTAGATGCTGAGATACTCAGTCGTATTAGACAGTTTGTCACAAATTGCTGAAGCTCTGCCTGTCTTTGCGTCTGAGACACTCAGCTCTCAGAATGGTTTTATACCCAGTCATGTGACTGAGCTACAGATGGCTTTGGTTTATATTAGTATCACTGATTATCCAGCATTTTTCTTCCCGTCCCAACTTTTTTGAGGTGTTGCTAATTTTATGAATATTGTTTCATGAAATGGTTAAATGTCTCATTTTTAACATCTGACATGTTCTGTTTTGCATAATGTTCTCATCCAGCATCTGCAGGAAGTAATGCAGACTTTGCTTCCCTGTAAATTTTCCACTCTTCTGTGAAGACAAAGGCTCGTCAAATCATCACCATGCTCACCAGAGGTGACGCCTTGTCAGGCCTGCCCTCATATCCCCAGTCCTAGTCTCTGTATTATGTCTCCCTCTTGTGTTCAAGTTCAGTCCCACATGCCCATATATGTACTTCCTGTCTTGTCCTGTGTTAATCATGTCCAGATGTTCTGTATCCCTTGTGATTAGTCTTCCCCTTTATAAGCCCTGTTGGTCTCAGTCTAGTTTATCGGTCATTGACATTCACTCTACCACAGATCCCTGTCGTTGTCTCAGATTCACATTGTCTTGTATCTACCTTGTCTCTTGCCATTCACTCTGTAAGTCTATCTTGTTTTATGTTCCAGTCTTCAGTTAGTTTGTCTTAGTCTTAGTTTCTGTTCTGTTTCCAGCCATCGTGCTGCCGTTTTGTTTATCCAGTCTCCCTTTTAATAAATCACCTATTTTACATCATCTCCGCCTGTGTTCGCCCTTCTCTCCATCCACCCAACCCTCACACGCCTTCTTTGTTGGCAGCCAAAGTCGTGGGAATTCCCCCAATGTGTGTATGTTCCCACAAACTGTTTCCACAACGTTTAAAGGCAAACAAATGTCCACAATGTCTGAGTCTGCTGAAGCATTTCCCTTCACTGGACCTAAGTGATGAACCCGTGAGAAACAAGGCCAAAGCATTATCCCTGTAGGACGTTTGGTAAAACTTCTTTTCAGACAGAGAAAAACATGCCAAGAAATCAGTTTTGCAAGTTTAATGTTGAAAAATGCTGCACAAACAAGGTTTTGATGCTTAAGAGAAATAGTGATGATGAATAACTGCTGACAGTCGTATCTCAGACCAGGTCAGGAGCAAAGTGTCCGGAGATCCATCAGCAGATCATTTTAGGAGAGATGTCTCCTCATCTGTCCAGACATCCAGCTCACTCTCTCATGCATCCATCTCTCTGTCTCTCATCCGTCTCTCTCATCCGTCTCTGTCTCTCTCATCCGTCTCTGTCTCTCTCATCCGTCTCTGTCTCTCTCATCCGTCTCTGTCTCTGTGTCGTCCGTCTCTCTCTGTCTGTCTCTGTGTCGTCCGTCTCTCTCTGTCTGTCTCTGTGTCGTCCGTCTCTCTCTGTCTGTCTCTGTCGTCCGTCCGTCTCTGCCGTCCGTCCGTCTCTGCCGTCCGTCTCTGTCTCTAATTCTCATTCCTTTACTCTCATTTAACTGAGTTTAAGTCCCACGTCTCACAGCTGTGAAAGGTCAGTTCACTAGTGGGCTTTTTGGTGTCCTAAACCTCCCCCAGCAGAACCAGTTTGATCTGCTCAGATAAATCTCTCCACTGCTGGAGGGCTGCTGACACTTTACTCAGACAACTGATCAGAACAAGGACTGAAGACACGGGTCTTAAAACGGTTATCATAACAAGAACATAAGAAACCGGGCTTTAATCCTGAATGTGGAGAGACCTGTTATCTGAGTCACCCAGCCTTAAGACCAGGTCTGAGACAGATCTTCTCAGTATGCACAAGAACAAGTCTAAATGGTTTTACTCACAATAGTCACATCTGTAGTTAAAGATAAATATAAAATATGTGGAAGAACAATCCAGAACCGGTCTAATCTTACATCCCTCACCCACCACTTTCCAGTCAGGTGATGTTCTCCAGTCCCTCAGACTGTCAGAAGCATGAATACATGTTCACTGCTCCTCACACACTGAACATGAGCAGAGAAGTACATTATCACCTGTTTTTAGCTTTTATTTTTGTCTTTTATACTCATACACACATCTGAACATGTAATAATAACAAAAACATATTATATATTTACTAGTCCTGACATTTGACCTTAAACTCTACATCACTGGACTAAAAGGGAAACGTCTCCTCAGGACTGCCTGGTTAACTCATCTTCTGAACATCTTCTGAAACGGACCATTAACAGAGTTAATCAGTGGTCCTTTATAAACCAGCTTATCTTACTTTACTCTTCACTTCCTGTCATCAGCTCTGTGTACCTGAACATTAACGATGCTGTGGAATAAACCAGAAGTCTAATACAAAACTCATAACAGACCTGCAGGACCATCAGACTGTTTTGACTGAAGTGCCCTTGAGCAAGACACCTAACCCCCTAACTGCTGCCCGGGCGCCTGTGGATAAGGGCTGCCCACCACTTCGGGCACAAATTCTCACAGCCTAGTGTGTGTGTGTGTGTGTGTGTATTGGTTCATCTTAATAAACTTTGTTTCTCATGTCAGAGAGAAAGTTAAAGTCCTTTACTGTTTACACAGAACAGTGAGCTGGACAGGAGGTGTTAAACAGGTCGTCTGTAGATCTTCTCTTCATTTCCTTCCTTCATTGCTGTGTATCTGGCCAGTGTGAACAGATAGTCACTCAACCTGAACACACACATCAGACGTCTGATTACAGCTTCAGAATCAGACCAAACGTACATCAGAGCAGAGAGAGTTAATGACTCAAGTGTAGTGCTCAGGTCTTTATTTACTCCTTACCTGTTCAGATACTTCCCAACGTCAGGGTCAGCCTCACCTGAGCGGATTATAGGGGCCACACTAAAGAGAGAGACAGAGAGAGAGAGGTGATGAATTCACAGAGATATACTGATCATACTGAATATTATATACAGGAGTTAGACAATGAAAGTGAAACAGCTGTCATGTTAGTGTGGGAGGTTTCATGGCTAAATTGGACCAGTCTGGTGTCTTCATTAATGTCACATTGCACCAGTAAGAGCAGAGTGTGAAGGTTCAGTTAGCAGGTAAGAGCACAGTTATATAGTATATTACAATGCACACAACATTATGGTGACATACCAGAGTTCAAAAGAGGACAAATTGTTGCTGCACGTCTTGCTGGAGCATCTGTGACCAAGACAGCAAGTCTTTGTGTCTAAATATTATTGAGCCACTTTGGGGTGTTTTGGAGGAGCGAGTTAGGAAACGGTTTCCTCCACCAGCATCACGTAGTGACCTGACCACTATCCTGCAAGAAGAATGGCTTAAAATCCCTCTGACCACTGTGCAGGACTTGTATATGTCATTCCCAAGACGAACTGATCCTGTATTGGCTGCAAAAGGAGGCCCTACACCTACTAATCAATTATTGTGGTCTAAAACCAGCTGTTTCACTTTCATTGTCTAACCCCTGTATATATTAAACAATTCATAGTGGTTGAAACTTGAAAAGTGGAAACGCAGGATGGTTGCACAGCTAACATGGCTCACACAGATTGCTAAGATATCCCAGGTATTATTATTATTATTATTATTATTATTACTATTATTAATAATAATAATAGTAGTAGTAGTTGTTGTTGTCATTGGTGACCACAACATTTGTAAATTATGTGTAAGTAATGTATATGTTGGATGATAAACTATTATTAAACATTTTTTTAATTTGCTTATTTGATATGTGATAATTCATATTTGGAGGGTTAAGTAGTTGCTAAGCTGTCAGCAGGTGTTTGTTAAGGTGTTACAAAGTGGTTGCTAAATTGTTGCTTGGTGGTTGCCATAGTATCCAATACGTGGTTGCTAAGGTGTTGCTAAGAGGTTGCTAAAGCTGTTGCTATGGTATAGCTGTTCATTGCTAAGATGTATTACATAATTCACAGCAGATACTGAATAACTGACAGCAGACTGTTAGGACGAGTGAGACTGACCAGCGTTCTGCCCGGCGACACACAGCTCTGGCTACATGCAGGGCAGCACTGCTCTTCCCTCCAGACTGCAGAACACAAAGCACAGACAGAGCTGAGCCTTACAGACACACTCAGCAGTACTTCACCTTCAGATTACAGTCAGTACACTCACAAAACTGCAGAAATGTACACAAACAGCACATTTTAATCACATTTTAGTCTGGACTGGATGAATTATCACCCACACTGCAGTTTAAGTCTAAGAGGAGACTTTATGATCAGGAACCGGTCTGATCTGTTATTTGAGAGGTTTAATGTGGTACGTTTACAGCGCGTCTGACAGAGACACACTCACAGGTAAGATGAAGTTCGTTAGTGGAGGAAGCTCAGCGGTGAAGGAATCGATCCAGCTCTCCAGCTCTGCTACCGGCTGACCGCTGAACTTTGTCTTTTCTGGTTTAGAGTAACAGAACAGCCGTAAACACACAAAGCAGCGTAGCAGCCTTCACTGCACATCTAATCTCATAAAACAGCTTCCACACACACTTCTGTTCTCGCATCACTTCACCTCGTCACTGAAAAACAGGATATGTCCTCATTTCAGAGGTGAAGGGATGTGAATGCAATGTAATAGCAACAGCCACTGATTAAAGCATTTACACTGTTGAGCCAAAACATTATGACCAATCAGCTAATATTCTTAATATGACTGTCCTCCTCGTACCACCAAAACAGCTTTGCCCCATTGTTGCACAGAGCCTGAAGACTTGTTGCTTGAGAGACTGTCTCTGGGGAGTCTGGAGGCCACTTTGTGGTAGGTACTGATCATCTCACAGGTCTTGCTATTTCAGAGACCTAGTCACCTGTGGACCAGTCACTCAGCTGTGCATCTGGGAATGGTCATAATGTTCTGGCAATTGTGACTTTAAGACTCTTACTGATGTGAGTCTCTCTGGCTGACGAGCGTGGAGTGGCGATGTTTGAGCCCACGTCCTGCAGCACAGACTGGATCTGAGAGAGGAAAAGAGATGATATCCTTTAATGAAGACAAAGAAGAGCAGCAGACTGAGTACAGCAGACACACAGACACATCCAGACACCTGGTCCAGCTGATCTGTGAACGAGTGTCCTTTCTCCAGGCAAAACTCTCGAGCCAGACTGAAAGAGAAACATGCAGGGTTACATCTTTAGTCCTAACAGAGGAAGCAGAACATACTGGACCGGCACTGCTGCCGAATTTCTCACCCTATAGCCGAGGACAGTTCATCTGTTGTCCCTAAAGCTTCAAAAATATGGTCCTCCTTTGGCCTCCTCTCTCCAGTGAACGTGCTGGAAAACCCTGAGAAGACAAAATGAAGAAACAAACTTGCAGAAAGAGAAAGAGCTCGACATTACAGTCCTCAAAGCTGACACGGAGACGTCAGACCTTTATCTCCTGTTTTGGTGTAGATCTTTGGGATTCGAGCGCCTCCCTCAGACTTTGTGGTGAAGCTGCCACAGAAAGAGGAGAACATCAGTAAAGACACAATACATCTACAGTAAAGTCAACAGAGCACTGCAGCATCTTCACTGTACTGTTGGGTGACTCTGTGCCAGGCCTGGAGTTAAAATTCAGCTTTGTTTGATGGATGTAGACCAGATGTGTCACACTTCAGTCCTTGTGTGCCGCTCTGGCCTGGTGGTTAGGTGGTTTGATCGCCTGGCAGGACCTGACTGAAGTCCCATTGAGCAAGTCAGAAAACCCCCAACTGCTCTGTGGGAACCATGTACCGGGTGAGCGCAGCACTTCAGGCTCATGTGCTCACCACCCTCTAATACAGATGTGTTTCACTACATGGAGGTGCAGAGGTAGGATGGATGGAGAATTGCTGTATTTTCATTGTTTATGTACTTTCTGTTGATCTTTTATATATAAACTTTAAGTTTTCCGCCAAGCAGCCAAAGTCTTCAGGGTCCCCCGGACCACGCTGGGGTCCAGAGTCAGCGGACGGGTGACACGGCTGACGTACTGCCCAGCACTGTGTTTACTGTGCCCAGCACGGCTTCCCTCACTAAGGCTGCGCCAAAGCAGTGAGGAGGAGGAAGAGCAGCCCGGGTCCAGACGCGCCGCCGCTGGGGAAGAAGTGCTCACACTGCTTTAGGAAGAGAGAACTTTCTCTGACGGTGATCATAGACTTTAACTCGAATCTGCACGTAAACACAGCACTTCGTCTGTTTAAAAGGGTAAAATACGGTTATATACCTTCTTTCCTGCGCAAAGACGGGCTGTTTAGTCCGGACAACGGCTGCTGTGCGGAGAACACAGCGGAGCTGCACGCAGCGCAGACCGGCAGCGGCCATCACAACCTTCCGTTAAAATTTCACAACGCGTTTTAAACCTCTGTTTACAAGTCACAAAGATTGGCCGTCTTCGCTACCCGTGGGGGGCGGGCTAAGCGGTCGTTCTATCACCCGACCCTTGGGTTGCCAGGTCCCGACCTTTATGCAGTTTCTGCTATAAACTCACTTTAGACAAACTGAGACTAGTCCAACATTTAAAGCTCAAATCATAGACGTTTACTTTTTAATTACTTTTTAAAAAGTAAGAGTGTATTACACTTAAATATTTTTCATCCTTGTACTCGCGTTTTTTTCTATTTTAAACATTTGAAACATTTTGTATGTTTGCATGTATTTATTATTATAATGTAATAAAATTATTATTATTATTATTATTTATTTATTTATTTTCAATATAATGTAACAAAATAAGAAACACATTTTTCAATTTTCAGCTTTTTTCCTTCTTTCTCTGGTCTAATCTGTATTTTCTAAGATTGTAACATATATTATAACTAAACGTCTAAGGCAACGTCTAACTTTTTTACTTTAAGATCTAAATTTGGCATCATTTTACATTTACATTTTACATTTATACCCCGACTTTATGTGCGACAAAAAAGCTCAACGTGGATGTGTTATGTATAAACCTGGCAACCCTATCCGACCGCGTTTTGATTGGACGTACGAAGGTCGGGACACGGAGAGTCGTGATCTGATTGGTTCGTTCAGTCTCACGTCATAGACTTACAAAGAGAGTTTGGGAAGTGCAACCGCTACAGGAGCTTAGACGAGTTAACTCTCCTTTTTTGCCATATTTTGTGCTTTTAAAATTTGTTAATTATATTTGTTGGAGTTTGTAGCACACAAGGACAGTCTCTGGTAAGCTTTAGTTAAACTGTTATGACTAGAAAACGGCTAAACGTATTCATTTACACTAAAATATACACACAGGCGTGTGCTGTCAGATTACTGCTTCAGTTACATCCGGGCATTGTGACAATACATTATAAATAACAAAAACATTTTGCATATTATATAAAACATGAACTGTAAATACTTATTTGCATTTAGTGCAGCACAGCATCTTTTTGAGTATTTTCTTTAAATTGTGGATTGTTTTTGCCTGTACTGTGCTTTAATATTAATATTTCTATTAATAATTCTTGTGGAATATTATAATAAAACTATATTTTGCCATATCGTCCGCTTCTAAAAGCAAACTGAAGTTAGGTTCTTATAGCAGTTTACACTTCTGTGTTTATAGACGTCTGTATTAAAGCTGGAGATGCTTGTGAAGGAGTGCTTTGTTTCAGCCCCAGGAAAGTCCATCCTGCACGGTGAGCATGCAGTCGTTCACGGGAAGGTGAGTAAAAACTTCACAATCACACTCAGAGCTTCAGCGCTTTCTCCTTCTCTAAAATCTACAATAAACGTAGTTATATTAACATTACTTACAGCTTTAAAGTTGACACAGGTGCACAAATGCACACACAGCTTGTCTAGTCCCTGTAGAGTAGTACTGCCAGTAGAATAGGTCTAAACATTAACCTGTTGGCACCATGTCTAATGCCAGGAGGGCTAGAGAGGTATAAAGACCCCCAGCATTGATGAGTATAATTGTGTTCTCTGCTCCATCCACTACTATTGTGATGAGTTGGGGATGAGGTGGTGATTTTCATCTAACATGCAATCAAATCTTCACAACAATGATGTAAAAGCTAGTAGAAAGCCTTCACTGGACCACAGAGACAGTTACTGCAACAAAAGCAGGACAGACTTTTTTAAATGTACTTGAGTTTAGAAGAAACAAAGAATGAGTGATTGTCTTAGTACTTTTGTCCATATAGTGTATCTTCAGGTACAATACGTGTTGAATAAGAGTTGATTTTTGCTTTCAATCCTTTTTTGATGTTTAAATGACTCAAATAGACATTCTCAGATTCTGTTCTACTGAAGTCGCCCTCTTGTGGCTCAAATCTGAGTTGTATGATAAACTTACAGAAGTCCCTTTAGTGCTGTGCAGCCTGAAATAAATTATTTCTGAGACGAAAAGTCTAAAAGCTCAATATTTTTATTGTTCAGTAGTAAATTGTAAGGATGTTTTATTATATTATAAACCACAAAACTCATTTTCTGATCATATTAAAATATAAAAAACATATACATGTTATTTCATGTTGTATATAAACTAGGGCTGAATAACAAAAAAAATTTGAGAATTTTGAAGAGAAACGTAAAGGCATGGAAATGGATGGCTTATAGCTGACTGGTATATGTGAAAATGAAATGAAGTCATTTTAAATGCTTAGTCCATCTCCATTTAATACAGTGGAACTTTGACTTACAAAGCACAACTTATGAATTTCCAAGATACGAGCCGTCGCTTTGTAGTTTTTTTTTTTATTTGCTTTATGATGCGAGTCGAGATCTGAGTTATGAGAGAGTGAGCTTCCTCCACCCACGACTAGGAGTCACTAGTGAGCGTGAGTGAGTGCCAACAGTGCTGATGCTGTAGAGAGGAAGAGGTGGTACTGCGTTGCTTTGTAAACAAACGTGTTTCACTCATTCTCTGAACATTTTGAAAAGAAGGAAGAAACAAAGCTCTTTAAACAGGATTTTATTGAAACGCCCTGCAAGTGAAAATGAGGAAAGTGTGATGAAAAAGGCAAAAGTCACTGAAGATTGTCTGATCTTTAATGTAAATGCACTTTCTAAACCAGTTTATTTCTTTACACTCTTTTTTTATTTTGTATTATTATTGTTAATATACACTATTTGTTATTTACAAAGTAAATTTTTTCTTTTATATGAAATATATATATATATATATATATATAATAAATTTTTCTTGCTATATGAGCACATTAAGTTATGAGCTCTGTCACAGAAAAAAACTTAGCTCGTAAGTCAAGGTTCACAGTATAGTATAATAATGCTTGTGGTTGGTCAAACTTGCAGGAGACCAAAATTGCCTTTTGGAAAACTGCAGGGGATATGCCCCCCCCCCTTAAATTACCGTGGCTGACTCGTAGGGCCAAACAGAATTTGCGTTAACACTATTAGCACTATTTTTATTAGTCGGGTTATTAAGTTCACATTAATTATTATTATTATTGCAAGAACTTCAGCATCCCTAATATAAACATGCAGATTCAGACAAAACAGTCAAGTTAAAATGGTTCAGTGTCAGAGAATGTAAATAAGAGTAAAGCATTTCTGACCTCTGCTGTTCCTCGACAGGTGGCTCTGGCTGTCAGCTTGAACCTGCGCACATATCTGCGTCTGCAGGTCACGTCTTCTGGTGAAGTCTGCATCAACCTTCCAAACATAGACACCGTCCTGTCCTGGGACCTGACAGCGCTGCAGCCCTTACTGTGCAGCTGCAGAGGTACAGCTGTCCTGAGATCTGAGATAGATGTGTTGTAAACATTCTGTTTCTTTCCTCTGACTCAGGGGATCACAAGGATTCTCCATCCTGACTGTCTATAATTAAGTTTGCCTGTTATTCCGTACAAGCTTTCAGCAACAGGAAGCTTCAGACATGATGTTCTGGTTCTTGTTTTGTGTTGTAGCTGACTGCAGCTCCACTGAGCTGGATGTAAACCTGGTGCAGAAGCTGCGAGAGTTTACGGCCATCGCTGACGGCTCCACAGACACCAGAAGCCTGGCTGTTCTGGCCTTCCTCTACATCTACCTCAGTGTGTTCTCAGGCACAGAGTAAGAACCTGTCAGATTAGCACTTTCAACAGAAACATACAGTATTTTTATACAGTAAAGCTTTTATAGAGATGCCTGCAAGGAAGCTGCACAATACAACCAACACTGCCCCCAAGTGGACAAAAATGAAACTTCACAGCTGCTGTAAATATCAGCTTCATTTGATCTCCATTCTTACTAGATTTCCAAGCTGTGTTAACTTTTAACATTTTTAAATGTTTATAATATTATAGACATTTTCAGATGTGATGTGTTTTGTGTGTTTTTGGCTTCAGTGTGTCAAAGTGTAACATAATGATCAGGTCGTATTGATGATGATGATGATGATGATGATAAAGATACCAAACAAAACAGAAATACAGTTCAAATGTTAGGGCTGTTTTTAAACGTGTGTGTGTGTGTGTGTGTGTAGAGCTTTGCCCAGCATGAGTGTGTTTGTGTGGTCAGAGCTGCCCACAGGTGCAGGTTTGGGCTCCAGTGCTGCTTTCAGTGTGTGTTTAGCTGCTTCTCTGCTTTCAGCCAGAGGAACCATCTCTACTCCCATCATCCAGCAGGACACAGCCAGGTACCACACACACACACACACACACACAGACACACACTCACACACTCAGCAGCTGCTGCCTTTAGCTTATTATCATTTAGATTATTATCATATTTCAGATTGTAATAATTAAGGTAACTGTTCACTAAACTGCACACAATCAGCATCACTTTTACAGTCTCATACACTCACACCTGAACAACAGCTGTTAGCACTCTTATAATCTGACCTGTAAACAGGACTAGTGCTGAGACTGGGGAACAAGACTAGATCATTAATATTTAGGATCATTTATATATTTATATATAATATATAATATTTAGATTGTTCAGCACGAGTTGACTTTAGTTTGTCCTCCAGTGTGTGTGGGGTGCGCAAGCAGTCTCGTTCAGAGAGACAGAAGGAGACGCTTCTTTTCCCGCAGTTTTCGAGATATTGACACCATTCCAACTCCAGATTGTTCGGTCCAATTCTGTGATCCGGGCTCGTATACAGAATTTTGATCGGATTTGCAGTTTTCCTAAAAACTTCCTTAATCTGGGAATTTTTTCCCTTAGAGAATGAATGGGGAGCAAAAATGCATGCTCATCTACTGTACTTCTGCTTGACCGATTCGCACCGTTTCAAATACACTATATCAGGGCAGGCCCCTGAGCACAAATTCACTGTTGTTTTGACCCGCACTCGTTTGTCATTTTATTGCCATCCCTTTTTCATCCCATTGACTTCCATTCATTTTCACCCATATAAAATTCCAGGCTTCCTTTTGCCAAACAACAACCAAAATTGATATACTACATCATGGCAGGTAACAGAGCTCTAGTCCAGAGCCATACTGACCCGCACTCCTTTTTTTGTCATCTTTTCTTCCCTCGTTTCTCCCATTGACTTCCATTCATTTTCACATACACTCAAGCCACAGAGTTTCTGTCCCAACAGCCACCAACATTCATGTACTCCATCAGGACAGATAACAGAGCTGTAGTGCAGGGCCATACTGACCCGCACTTTTCTTTTTGTCATCTTTTCATCCCTCGTTCTTCCCATTCATTTTCACATAGAGACATGGCAACCGCCTTAGGTACCATAGCAACCGCCTTGAGGCCCATAGCAACAGCCTTGGGGCCCATAGCAACGGCCTTGGGTGCCATAGCAACGGCCTTGGGTGCCATAGCAACGACCTTGGGGCCCATAGCAACGGCCTTGGGGCCCATAGCAACGGCCTTGGGGCCCATAGCAACGGCCTTGGGAGCCATAGCAACGGCCTTGGGAGCCATAGCAACGGTTTTGGGATCCGTAGCAACGGTCTTGGGATCCGTAGCAACGGCCTTGGGATCCGTAGCAACGGCCTTGGGTGCCATAGTAACGGCCTTGGGGGCCTGTTTAAAACCACTCTCCAGTTTAAAACCACTCTCCAGTTTAAAACCACTTCCCAGTTTAAAATCACTCTCCAGACCTCTTAGACTTTATATGTGCTACATATTCATACTGGATTTACAGTCACGCCATCGTTATCATTAGACTGTCAGAATTAC
>BRDA01012691.1:0-7500 GCA_036984385.1 Crenuchus spilurus | reverse complement strand
TTAAATTACGAGCACAAGTGAACTTTTTCAGCACATCCTGCCTTCAGCAGAGTCACATCTGAGTGAGGACAGAACTGATGCTCAGGCTTTATTCTGACTGTATCTTTATCACACAGTACCCCTCTGTAATGAGCCCTGTGCTGGAGTCAGTGGACGCTGTGTCTCAGACCTGTGAGGACACGCTGGCTGAAATGGCCACAGATGGAGCTTCAGCCAAACATTACAGCATCCTGGAGGTAAAAAACACCCAACATCACAGCCGCTGATGAGATTTATAACATTACAGACACAGCACGTCTGTAAACACAACACACAGCATTCGAGACTGGAGATGCTCGGTTAGGAGAGCGCCTTTAGCAAAGCCTTTAGCTTTAACATCACACTCTTGTCCTCTTTAGGACCTGATAGACATCAACCAGCACCACCTGAATGTAATGGGTGTGGGTCACCCGTCTCTGGACGCGCTGTGTAGGGTCACACTCGCTCACGGGCTGCACAGCAAACTCACAGGAGCGGGCGGAGGGGGCTGCGGCATCACACTCCTCCGGCCAGGTGATATTAGCTAATTATTAAGAATTATTATTAAGTGTATTAAAGGTAATGACGAATAGACAAAGCATGAAATATCTAGTGTAGTCCCAGCTTCCTGATTAGACTCTTAATCTGCAACAAGTCTACAGGTCTCACACACTCAACCTCATGAGCTCCTGACTTTTATTACATCCTCAGCAGTTCTGTGCACTGAACACTCTACAGACTGGCTGTTATTCAGCTATAACAGTGTGTATAATACTGAGATACAGCTGTAGTTTGACTGTTTCTCAGCAGAAGCCACAAAACTGCATTAAAATGAAGTGTGATGTGAAGTTTCATGACTTTGGTGAATATCAGGTTAATATTCTCTTTAACAGTGTATTTGTGGTCTGTAGGACAGAACTTTAATCAGCCCAGCCTGAGATGTGTCTGAGATAAAACTGCAGCATCGTCCCGACTGTTGACGGCAGATTAGCAGGTGTTAATGTGTGCATGACTGACTGTTATTGTTTGGCGTGTGTGGTGTTAAAATCGGCCCCCAGCAGAGACTGGGCTGTTGTTTGTCGCTCAGCTGACTCTGTTTACGCCTGAAGGCATTAATGTGAGGAATCTTAATCAGGCTGTAAGAAGTCTGCAGTGGGACGTGGAGCCGTGGGGGGCGGAGAACTGTGAGAAAGGCTTGAGCTTTAGATTTACATCTGATAAGCTTAAAGTGATAAAGTCACATTTACACAGATTCACTTTTTTTAGCCTAAATGAGGCAGCTCTGCTATGCAGCTATGAAGCTAATCTATGACTCACTGTAATAAAAATCTACAAACGTGAGGTTTTAAGATGGTTTCTGTTCCTGGTTTTAACTGTTTTGAACAGAGGATGAAGGGCAACACCAGTAGGCTGAGAGAGTCCAAGCTTCTTCCAATATTGTTCCAAAAATAATGTACAACAGAACCTCAGTTTTGTCATTAATCTGTTCTAAAGGGTCTGATGATAACCGAATAAACAAATGATAACTGAAGCAATATTTCCCATAAGAAATAATGTAAATCTAATTCATCTGTTCCAGACACTCCAAAATACAGTGGTAACCCTACTTACGAGCATCCCTACTAACGAGTATTCCAGGTAATGAGTCGAGATCTCGGAATATTTTTCTTCCAGGTAACGAGTAAAATTCCAAGTAACGAGTAGCGTAATTTAGTTCAAGTGTGCCAACCGCTAGGGGCGCGGCGGTCGTAGCATCCCCTAGATGCTAGTGTAGAAGAAGAGGTCAGTCATTACCTTTGACCGCTGTCCAGTGAAAGTGAAAGTGCTAGTGAAAGTGACACAAAAGACAGCAAAAGGTAGTGAACAAGAAAGTTAGATACATTTTACTTTTACTTTTCATATGATAAGTGTAACCATGCCATACACGTACACCCGTCCTCCTGTCCTCCTTAGCCGCCAGCCTACACGAGCGCCGTCGTCGTCTCGTTTATGTTTTAAAAACCCATATAAACACATTATTTAGCATATTAAAGTATACTGTATATTGGCCGGCTGACACGGATTAATCAGTTTTACATGTATTCTAATGGGGTAAATGCATCCAGCTAACGAGCAAACCAGCTAACGAGCTCAGCTCCTGCACGGATTAAACTCGTAAGTAGGGTTACCACTGTATGAATAAAAATACATTTTATATAGAATAACTATAGTTTTACATACAGAACACAATGAGAAATAAAGACAAACGACTAATGAAATGGATAAATGAACATTTAACATCACTTTTACAGGTTTACGCTCTGTTTTGGAGAGTGCTGGTGTGGTCCAGCCGCAGACTTTGTTTTGTACATCTGTTCTCAGCTGTTACTTGTTTTCAGGCGGTACTGCTGCGCGCCGTTGCTTTACTGTGACGTGTTTTAGTTTGTTTATCAATGAGAAACAACACCAGAAAAACAAAAAGAAACAAAACCAAAATGTATGACGAACGCGTGGGTGGATGCTTTGTTTTTGTAAATTAGTGGCGAGTCACATCAGCACATCAATGAAAACCGGGTGGATGAATGATAACTGGGACAAAATTTCCCTGAAAAAAGTCAGTGATATCCAGGACAAACGATAACCGCGGTTCTCCTGCACAACATTTAGGTAGATCAGTTGGTAGGTGTCCTAGTACTTTTGTCCATATAGTGACCATGTTTATAGATAACAGTGTATCATACAGGGTCAAACCCACATAATCACTTTAGAGATTCTTCTTCTTACCTCAGTCTGACGCTAGTGCACATGATGCTCACTGGTGCACATACACTTCCTTTACTTGTTAGACTACAGAAGTGCACATGTCCTGCGTGATCACCTGTACTTTTCAGTCAAAACTGCATCACTCTGATATTTTTCTCAAACTGTTTGTTTAAATGGACGTCAGACGGGTACATTGTCCTGTTCTTCAGGCTGCTTGGCACCTGTCACGTTTGTAATGGCGTCAGCAGGAGATTTGAGCAGCTTTCTCTGAGAACAACATGTTTTTCGGTGCTTTTAAAGCTCCCACATGACTGTAGAAGTGCTCTGAATGCTTTGTCCCCTGAGCTTTAGGGGCTTCAGGCTAGAAAGACCACCTGCATACTGTCAGGAACACACACACACACACACACACACACACACACACACACACACACACAGTTTACATTTACATGTGCAGGCAGTTGTAGAGTTTGGAGTCTAGCCCAAGGAGTTGGGGACTGAACCCCAGTGCAACATGGGAGGTGGTGTTGCTACTTATGGTTACAGATAAGTTCTCACTCGCCTGCTGGACTGTTTAGGTGACTGTTGAGTTCTGCTGTTTGTTAGCACTGTTAGCCAGTTGTTTTTCTTTAAAAAAAAGCAACAAAATTTGCTCTCCAAACATGACTGATAGGCTACAACTGAAGTTAGTGGGAAAATTGACTAAATATGATTTCTAGCTACAGTGGTAGCCCTACTTACAAGTTTAATCCGTGCAGGAGCCGAGCTCGTTAGCTGATTAGCTCGTTAGCTGGATGCATACATGTAAAACTGATGAATCTGTGTCATCCGGCCAATATACAGTATACTTTAATATGCTAAATAATGTGTTTTTATGGATTTTTAAAACATAAACGAGACGACGACGGCGCTCGTGTAGGCTGGCGGCTAAGGAGGACAGGAGGATGGGCGTACGTGTATGGCATGGTTACACTTATCATATGAAAAGTAAAAGTAAAATGTATCTAACTTTCTTGTTCACTACCTTTTGCTGTCTTTGCGTCGCTTTCACTAGCACTTTCACTTTCACTGGACAGCGGTCAAAGGTAATGACTGACCTCTTCTTCTACACTAGCATCTAGGGGATGCTACGACCGCCGCGCCCCTAGTGGTTGGCATACTTGAACTAATTTACGCTACTCGTTACTTAGAATTTTATTCGTTACCTGGAACAAAAATATCCCGAGATCTCTACTCGTTAGTAGGGATGCTTGTAAGTAGGGTTACCACTGTATTTTGGAGTGTCTGGAACAGATGAATTAGATTTACATAATATCTTATGGGAAATATTGCTTCAGTTATCATTTGTTTATTCGGTTATCATCAGACACTTTAGAACTGATTAATGACACTGAGGTTCTGCTGTACATTATTTTTGGAACAATATTGGAAAATGCTTGGACTCTCTCAGCCTACTGGCAGGAGCCCTATAAAATAGACACATAAAAAAGAAAATATACATGTGCATGTATACGACCTCATTCTAGTCCGTTTTAACGCGTTGGTGATGTGCTTGTGCAGAGACGGAGTCGTCTGTGGTGCGGACGGTGGTGCGGGAGCTGAAGGAGGCGGGGTTTGACTGCTGGGAGACGAGTCTGGGCGCTCCAGGGGTCATGCTGCATTCTCCAAACTCAATCACACAACATACACTCAGCTTTCTGAGCAGCTACTGAGCGTCTGCAGCTTTAACACGGACATTAAAGGTACAATAAGGAGGACGGTACACAGTATTACAGGGTTTTTGGGTGTTTACGGGACATTTGAGAGCTAGTGTTAAGAAATGAAAGCTCATGGTCATCGCTGAGGAGGAAGTGTCAACAATATAGTAACACTAAAAAAAGCTTAGTGCACCTTTAATCCAGCTGTTCTGCTTGTGTTGTGCCACAGGTTTACACACTGACTACTGATTATGGTGTCTTCTACTGTCATGAACCAAACAGGACAAATTAGGACGTTTCATCAGTGATGTTTACATCATTAAAGCGGCAGCAGAGTTTAAACTCATATTGAATAAGTTGCTGTGGCCACTAGAGGGCAGCAGAAGCTCAATAACAGTATTCATATCTATTATTAAGATTTTAATGAGGTATGTAATGCATCATTAAGAGGAAAATGAATGGAAAAATTAAATTATTTGTTTTAATTGATATCTTTGTCTAACTGTTGTCATTTTGAATCAGAATCACTTTATTGACTGAGTACAGAGCATCACTCACTACAGGTTACATCAGCGTACACATAAGAGGATGTAAAATACAGCGACTGTTGTATTATAAAGAATAAAATAGCTCTTTGTCCTTCTCAGCACTTATAATAAAGCCCAGCTCGTTTAGTGAGTAATTGTGCATCAGTTACAGTCAGTGTACACAGAGAGAGCGAAGCTGGAAGCTGCTGGCTGCAGCCCAGCGTGCCGTCAGGGCTGATTTGTGAACTGCGGCGTGGGAATGGAGCACTAAAGAGTGAGCGGTCAGTGAGAGGACTTTGATGAAGCTTTCCTGGATGAAATATTACAAATGAAGCTCACATCACTGCAGCCCTGGAGCGCCACTGAGGACAGCCTGTCAAACGTGTGGACACTGTCTTATACTCGTATATGTACAGCACACTGCATAATTATTGGCACCCCGGTTAAGAAGTGTTCTTTGGCTTCTAATACATTCTTTTTTAAGAAAAATAATAAAGGACAACAATGTAAAAAAAGAGAAAAATCTAAGCTTTAATTTAAGAGTCTTTATTTGGTGGAAAAAAATCACACATTAAGAAATAAATCTTTTGAATGAAATCATGTGAGCCACAATTATTGGCACCCCTGGTTTTAGTACTTTGTACAACCTCCTTTTGCCAACAAGACAGCACTTAATCTTCTCCTGTAACTCTTCACAAGATGGGAGAATACAGAAAGAGGCATCTTCAGCCATTCCTCTTTACACAACCTCTCTAAATCATCCAGAGTCCTGGGTCTTCTCCTCTACACTCTCCTCTTCAGCTCACCACACAGGTTTTCTATTGGGCTGAGGTCTGGGGACTGAGATGGCCATGAGAGGAGCTTGATTTTGTGCCTTGTGAACCATTTTTTATTAGATTTGGCCACATGTTTAAGGTCATTACGGTATCTTGCTGAAAGACCCAGTGATGACCCATCTTCAGCTTTCGGGCCGAGGCCACCAGATTCTGATTCAAAATGTCCTGATATTTCAAAGAGTTCATGATCCCATGTATCCTTACAAGGTTCCAGGTCCTGTGGAGTAGAAACAGGCCCACAGCATCACTGATCCTCCCCCATACTTAACAGTGGGCATGAGGTGTTTGTGTACTCATCCTTGGTGTTACGTTTACAGTGTTTGTTACCAAAAAGCTCTATTTTGGTCTCATCTGACCAAAGCACCCAGTCCCAGTTAAAATCCCAGTACTGCTTGGCAAACTCCACCTGTTTACACTTATGAGTATAACTCAGAAAAGGCTTTCTCCATGCATGCCTCCCAAACAGCTTGTTGGCATGTAGATAGTGCCTAATGGTTGTTTAGGAGACCTCGTAACCCCAAGATGCTACCATTAGATTCAGTTCTCTTACAGTGAGCTTTGGAGAACTTTTTACTTCTCTTACCATCCTTCTCACTGTGTGTGGTGACAAGATACACTTACGTCCTCTTCCAGGCTTGTTTGTCACAGTTCCAGATGTTTTGAACGTTTTGATGATTGCTCTGACTGTAGATAAGGGCGTCTGCAGGTGAGTGGCTATTTTCTTGTAGCCATTGCCTGATTTATGAAGGTCAGCACACATCTGCCTTACTTGAATAGTGTCTTCTCTTGTCTTTCCCATGTTTAAGAGTGAGTAAGAGAAATAGGCCTCTGTGTAATGCCATATTTATACCCCAGGGAAACAGGAAATTATTAATTACTAATTAAAGGGTCCTAGATACTTTGATCCACTTTATAAACATCAGCAGAAATGACATAAATGGTTCAAATACATTTATTTCCAAGAAATTGTTAAGGGTGCCAGTAATTGTGGAACAGGTTACTTTATGGTAAGTAATTATTTCTTAGTCAGGATTTTATACTGTATTTATTTTCACTTGAGTTGAAGGTTGCTTTTTTCTAAACTTTTTCAGAGTGAGATTATTCTTCTGCAATAAATTTTTTTATTTATTTTACGGCTTTTAACAAATTTTAACTTGGGGTGCCAATAATTATGGAGGGCACTGTATATGTAAATGATCTCTATTCTAATTGGCTGCTTCACACACAAAGCAGTCCATGCCAAAACACTCCATATAACTTCAGTGTCAGTGGGCGGAGCTAAACTGCTGAAGGCAGTGGTATATGAGCTGTGTGCTGATTTTCCTGACATCGCCTAAACGCTGTGATGTCACAAAAATCAACACTCGGTCCATGAACTGTCTCCTGCAGTTTAGCTCCGCCCACTCATACTGAAGTAATAAGTGTTTCAGCACCACAAGTGTGATCAGTGCTCTTTGTTTGAGCTGGACAGTGTATTTACATCAGTGACTCTCTTTCTGTGCTCTGGTCAGGATGATGGTCACTCTAGCAGGGAGAGAGAGAGACAGAGCGAGACAGAGAGAGACGGAGAGAGCGAGAGAGACGGAGAGAGCGAGAGAGAGAGACGGAGAGAGAGAGAGCCTCACCTCTCTCAATACCCAGTATTTTCTTTCTCTCTCAGCGTCACTCTCTTCTGCCCAA
>BRDA01012690.1:28950-46691 GCA_036984385.1 Crenuchus spilurus | reverse complement strand
TAGACATGAATGGGAAAGCATTCCTATTTCTAAACTTGAGAAACTGGTCTCCTCTGTCCCCAGACGTCTGTTGAATGTTGTAAGAAGAAGGGGGGATGCCACACAGTGGTAGAAATGGCCTTGTCCCAACTTTTTTGGGATTTGTTGACGCCATGAAATTTTTAATCAACATATTTTTCCCTTAAAATGATACATTCTCTCAGTTTAAACTTTTGATCTGTGATTTGTGTTCTATTCGGAATAAAATATTAGATGTTTGCACCTCCACATCATTGCATTCAGTTTTTATTCACAATTTGTTTAGTGTCCCAACTTTTTTGGAATCTGGTTTGTATTTCATTACATTACATGCACTTGAAGTTTTTAACTCGTGCCTAAGGATCCAAAATCCTCCAAAAGCAACAGAAAGAGATGAAGTGTAGTCCTCAGACAAATGTATTAATTATTCTGTCTTGTTTTTCACACAGATCCATTTGTATTGTTTTTACCAGGATAACAAACAAAGGAATAAATAAAAAATGTTGCTTAGCATAACTTAGCATAACATAGCTAAACTGTAGCTCCTCATGCTACCTTAAACTATTGCCCTGATCTCCTCAGGGAAAAGTAATGGAGTACAAAGTAAGTTTGCAATCAGGGAAAGTAATCGATTGTGAGAAAAGTAAAGGATTTACTCTAAATACTAAAACAATGCTCCTAAACAACCTAGAAGAACATAAAACACAAAATATTAAATATACATTTAGTGCAAAATGGCTCTTACATTAATAAAATGTATTAATTTTTAAGGGGCATATATGCAGCTGACACTAGTAGCCAGTACATCCCCAAAGATTTCAACATTACCATTTTAATATAACATTATAGTCATTAGGGCTTTTAGAAAAAATGTATTTTGGGGGTAGGGGGGTGGGATAGTGCACTATATGCCCCTGTGGCACAGCCTAAGTTTTGGCATTTGTTTTCCTTACATTACTTAAATTTTTATCCTTTAAGTAGTTTTGAAACCAGTACTTTTGCACTTTTACTTATAAAAATAAAAAGCTTAAGTTGATACTTCAACTTCTATAAAAGTCTTTTTAAACCCTAGTATCTATACTTCTACCTGAGTAATGAATGTCAATACTTTTGACACCTTTGTCTTTCACAAACTGGTTGTGAAGTACCTGTGTTGACTTCTAGAAGTAATTCTTGTCTGGAAGTGAAGAGATTTTCATTCACAAGCTGTGAAACCCGATGGTGGTCCCTGTCCATCAGTTTCAGCCTCAATTCTGAGAAGAATGTCTGAGAAGAATTGTTACTACTGCTGGTATACCTGTATGACTGTACACTTCTATACACCTGCAAATTCAGCTACTTTCTTCACATTCTGACCTCTATCACCCAAATGCAATCACTCCCTTATCATTAACATTTGCTCTGTGACCCATTTCCCTCTGAGACAGTCACAACACTGTACCACCTCTCCTCAATCTATGAATCCCGTCACACACCTCACAGGTATTTTTATAACCTGATCATCCTCATGCAGCGTCATCTGCAGGAGCCTGAAGTTACTACAACCTTAAACATGAGGACAAAAGCTGAGGGAGCTGCACTAAGAGTGTGTTGAAGCTCTTTAAGCATTTTCAGTGTCCAGTGTCAACTTCTTCAAAAGTTCAAAAGTAATGGAAGCTCATATTAGCATAGCATTAACATAGCATCACTCATTCGCCTCAAACCTAAATGTTGAGCTCCGGGATTGTGACTCAAATAAATGTAAAAGCCTGACAACAAGCAAAGACACAGAAACAGAAGCTAACCAGGCTAGCAGGTGGCAATGAGATGATTCTTACAAAAAATGCTGGGCAACATCTAAGACACTCTCTCTCTCTTGCTCTCTTTCTCTCTCTCTCTCTGTCCCTGCAGGCTCTCCCAGCTGCTTTATTGCAGCCCCTCAGACGTCTCCCTCAGTAATCTCCATCGCTCTGCAGAGTTGAAAGCCAACGCTCTTCCCGCTCTTTTGATCCTGCCCGCTAAGCCCCCAGACCGTCCTCGCGGAGCCCAGAGGAGCCGCCAGCGGCCGCAGGGTGGACACACTACAAAGAGCAGAATAGAGTGTGTCCGGGCCAGCATGAGAGCAGGGATGAGCCGGCTAAATCACGCCTTTGTTCTTAAAGAGCACGAGGCTGCGCCTGTGGCTTTCGGACCATGCATGACCCTCTTCAGAACTGGCTTTATCTACAGGGAACAAGAGCACTTGCATATGGAAGAGACATTGGAATGTTCCAATTACTTATATATATGTTTGGACTGACCCATCAAACATTTTCCAACGCAAATATTTCTAAGCATTTTGAGACCATGATCAAATCCACAAAGACTGAAGGGTGAGGGTAGGACAGTGTCACCACTTGAGCTCAGTGTTGGTTTATCCCACAAGTTGTTGACAGTGAGCTTATAGGCTTTAGCACAACTGTTTACCCTCCACCAGAAGTTTATTACTAACTTACCACAGCACAGGATGTAAGAATATGGTGGAGATGTGAGCATCATCAGTGATATAGTACTTATTTCAGTAATGTTGAACAAGAAAACCTTCTTCTTTTCAAACAGTCTAGTTTGTCAGTAATATCTCCTACTGTAGTGTTTAATAGTGTCTAATGAGGTGGTTTATGGACTAATATCTCCTATTCTAGATAGATAGATAGATAGATAGATAGATAGATAGATAGATAGATAGATAGATAGATACTTTATTGATCCCCGAGGGGAAATTCAAGAATTCTAGTGATTAATAGTGTTTATTGAGGTCGTTTATGGACTAATATCTCCTATTCTGGTGATTAATAGTGTTTATAGAGGCTGTTTATAGACAAATATCTCCTATTCTATTAATTAATAGTGTTTATTGAGGTCGTGTATGGACTAATATTTCCTGTTCTAGTGATTAATAGTGTTTATTGAGGTCGTTTATGAACTAATATCTCCTATTTTAGTGATTAATAGTGTTCATTGAGGTCATTTATGGACTAATATCTCATATTCTAGTGATTAATAGTGTTCATTGATGTCGTTTATGGACTAATATCTCCTATTCTGGTGATTAATAGTGTTTATAGAGGCTGTTTATAGACAAATATCTCCTATTCTATTGATTAATAGTGTTTATTGAGGTCGTGTATGGACTAATATTTCCTGTTCTAGTGATTAATAGTGTTTATTGAGGTTGTTTATGGACTAATATCTCATATTCTAATGATTAATAGTGTTTATTGAGGTTGTTTATGGACTAATATCTCATATTCTAGTGATAAATAGTGTTTATTGAGGTTGTTTATGAACTAATATCTCCTATTGATTAACAGTGTTTATTGAGGTCGTTTATGGATTAATATCTCCTTTTGTTGTGATTGTTAGTCTTTTTTGAAGTTTGTTTATGGACTAATATTTTCTAGTGGTTAATAGTGATTAACAGAAACGTGCTAAACTGAAATAAAAGTGTGCATTACTATGGAACATTCTTGGTGACCTCAAACCTTTTGTGCTGAACTTTTACATTTACACAACGCACTAGACACTTCTACTTCTTCTATAAGCAGACTGACTGTTATGGACACTCAACACTGGTCAGTTTCTGACCACAGGAGCTCTGCTGACCAGATCTAATTTAGGTGGTGGTCTAATCTCAGCATCAACAATGTCACCGACATGATAGTAGGGTTAGACATGGTGGCATTTCACATGTTTTTACCTATATGTCAGTGACACTGCTAGACTGAGAGTGGACCACCACAAACACACTATGCTGTCCAAAAGTTTGTGGACACACCTTGTAATGAATGCAAGCAGCTACTTTAAGTTCACACAAATGTACACAGTTTGTCTAGTCCCTGTAGAGAAGTACTGCCAATAGAATAGAACTAAACATGAACCTGTTGGCAACATGTCTAATGCCAGATACAGGCTAGAGGGGTACAAAGCCCCCCAGCATTGAGCTGTGGAGCTGTGTTCTCCATCCAGTGTTTCTGGGATGAGTTGGGGATGACGTTTTTGCCACTGAATGCAGTCAAATCCTAACAGCAGGTAAAAGATTTCAGAAGAAACAATGAATACTTTGTTTCTGAGTTTCTGATAAAGTGGCCACTAACTGCATTGCGTGACCAGTTGTGTGTGTGAATGTCTGTGGAATCCTGTTCTGCCATGGTGCAAGCTGGCACCTGACTGCTCCACAAAGGCCAGTGTCACAGGTCAGAGGTCAAATGTCATGGCTCGATCCTTTATGCGGAGGAGGCGCTGAATAAATGGCAGTTAAATCACTCGGTGTGTCTTTACCTCATCCTGCTTGTCCGTCCCTTGCTCTCGGGGCTCTATTTTGCCTGCGTGATATAAATGGAGGCTTAGTGAGACAGACCTTGCGGCCTCCGACCCTCAGACTGGAGCAGATGTTCCGGCCCCGTTCTGACCACCCAGAGCTTTGTGATTAGGCATGATTGACCTTGTCAGAGACTTGAGGGGACCCACAGTGCAGGCAATGTCAATGTATAAATAGTAGAAGGTGCAGAAGAGTCACGAAATACAATACGGACACATGATATGTTGCAAATTGATGATCTCAGATAAGAGATGCGCACTTTTGGGGACTTTCTTCGCTGCCTGGGGCCTTTTGCTGTCCACGCTGTCGCTTTTTCCTGCTCTCCGTGTCAATCTGTTCCCCCTTCCCCCTCCTTCCACAGCCTCCGGCTTGTTTTTTAAACACCTCTCCTGTTCTCTGAAGTGCTCGCTTCATTCTCTCCTCCGCCTCTTCTTTGAGGAGCTGTTTTGAAAGGCTTGACGTCCTCTGAACAGCTCCTGCTTTTAACCTTTCGCTCCTTTCCTGCCTTCCTCTCTTTTATTCTTGTCGCCCCTTCGTCCCAAGCCAGGACTTAAGCCTGCCACGGCGAATGGAAAGACAAACATGCAGGGTGAGAGACAGAAGAAAGAAAGAAAGAGAGAGAGAGAGATAACTGAGTCTCATTAACCCTATCTTAGCCAAAATCTTGCTGGTAATCCATTGAGAATCTTTGTCTCCTTTAACTCAATAAAATCCTCAGACAAGTCCATCATTAGAGCTTCACTTTATAAAAGAAGCTCCATGCTGCCTTTATTGTTGGCTGCACCATGATGTCGCTTTTTATTAACTGACCAATAAAAGACCACTGAAGTGTGAAGTATGTTCCTATTCATGTAGGATGCATATTATGGTCCATTCAGCCCACATTTGTGCATCAAAACGAGCAGTGCAGAAACAATGTAATGAGGACTGAGCTTACCGAGACGTAATGAGTAATCACATTACAATTTTAGAGTCATTAATAATTTTTAAATACATTTCTATTCTAGAGTAGCAAATAGCTACTACAAAACTGATTGACTATGTAGTTTCTCACGTTACATCACTGATTTCATAATCACCAAAATGTATATATTTATTTATATATAATTTGTATTTGAGTATTGTGGAATAACTTATTTTTGTTCATAATTCATTCATAAAGATGAACTGTCATATATTTTGTTCAAGGCAAGTTTACCCACAATCATTCAAAGGGTTTTACAAATTAATAAATAATATAGAATAATACACACACACACACACACACACACACATTTCAAGTGGTCTGATTTTTTGATTACACATGAAGTGACATATTTCCAGATTTTTGTCTTGTTTCTGTTGATCCAAAATTCAGAATGCCCCAATTTTCAAAGATTTTATGCCAAGTTTGAGTAAAAACTATTCAAGCAGTATTAAAACAAAAAGGCTTAATGTATGTCTAGTTTTGGAGCTGCACTAGTAATATGTTCTGATATTAAAAAAGGGCCATTGAATGAATTTATTATCGGTTCTGTTTATTTTGTTTTCTGATATCTACATTGAAGGAATATGTTTTTGCTTTTGGGGTGAAAATATCCAGATGTGGTTTTACAATCTAATTTAAACACTATGATTTTGACTTGACAGCTGCACTGCATATTGGAGTTAATGCTCTGATGGCGCAAATGGAGAGCTGAGACAAAAACGGAGAGAAGTGGTCATATTAAGATAATTGATGATGATGATGTATTCAGTATGTATTAAGAGTTTGTGAGATGTTAGTGAAGAGAAAAGCTGTTATGAATTGGTGGCTGGTTGTAGATATTGTTGGGCCAACCTTGAATGGGAAATAAAATCTGAAGTGATTCAATGTGTTCTGATTGGTTGACAAGTTGGAGTTGTATTTACTATTAGAGGGGAACGTTTTTTTGTTTGCTTTTTCCATATTTGATGCTGATACTAAATGGGTGACAGTAATTTGTGAGAAATGGAACAGCTACTCTTAAAATAACAGGAGACCTGAGGAAAAAATAGAAAAGAAGTGCATGGTGTGGAAGAGAAGTGTCTGAGAGAGGAGGTGCATGAAGAGAAAAGGTATTGTGTAATGAACGGATGATGCTGAAAGGAAATTTGCAGTCTCGAATAGGAATGGAACTGTAGACATTCGACAAGCGTATGTAAACTTTGGAGGTGTGAGTTACTATGACATCGTGTATGAGTCTGTTGTTCTGTGCTAGTTTGTTTATGTGGGATTTCTGTTTTGAAAGAGGTGACAATGCTGTTCATGTCCTCTGTACTGAGTTATACCAAGGTCAACATAGTTCTAGGGCACCTATATGAAATCTGCACTTCTGAAAGAGTTCTCTTCAGATTACTTTATAAACTGTCTATTCTGTTTGTGAGTCTGTGTGAGACAAAGAGAGAGAGAGAGAGAGAGTTAGTGAAAGAGAGAGAGTGCAATGATTTAGTGACCCCTCTTGTCAGCTCATAAGGTATTTCCTTTGTCCATTCAGCAAAAGCGCCAACTGCCCCATCGCTATAACTCAGCAGGGGAAAAACACACTGACCCTAAACTACCCTGACCACAACACAACCCCTCATCTCGCCCGGACTGTCCTGGCCACCCTTCCTCCTTCCTTCAGATTTTGTGCCTCTGTTACAGCCTGCAGCACACTGATCCCTTCGCCATGCATTTTCATACCAATTCATGCCATAAATATATAAAAACATGGTCTCTCTCTACAACCTGGCTCACACTACAGGACAAAAAAAATTACTTAATCAATATTGAAAAATGTGAGACACACCACACACAGTGATGTTTCTGTCCTTGATTATTGTTAGTCATAAAGACACCCACACTACACTACTTGCCCTGAGCATAACACCACAAACTTTATAAGTAACACACCTAACCAAAGGCTCAAAACCTCAAAACCTCAAAATAAGTGGTGGCTGACTTCACATGTATCAGAAGAGTCTAATTACTGAACATGTTTAATATTTACAATTCTCAATGAGGTGCAGCCCTGACTGTACTGGGAGAAGATCAGAGGGTTAAAGATCATAGACATTTCAGAAAAGAATAGCTCATACATTTATAATCATTTCCTGTACACTGTGATTTCTACCACAGCTGGTATGACTAGTATGGCTGATTTCATACACCTGCAAATTTAGCTACTTCTTTCACACTATGACCTTTGGTGCCCAAATACAATCACTCCTTTTAACCCATTTTGCAGACATTCACTGCACTGTACCACCTCTTCTCAATATATGAATCCCACCACACACCCTGCAGGTATTTATAGCCTGATCATCCTCATGCAACACCATTGGCAGGAGAGGTTACTACAACATTAAACATGTAAGGTGATGAGCTCCAAGTGACTCAGCAGGCTAAGATGCTGACACTCTGACCAGAGGATCACGAGTTTGAATCCCGATCATGCTGTTTGCCATCAACAGCCGGAGCCCAAGAGAGCAAAATTGGCCGTGCTCTTTCTGGGTGGGTAGATGGCGCTCTCTCTCCCTATCACTCTCACATTACAATTTCTGCTGGCTCAGGCGTCTACTGATTGTTCCATTCAGAGCGGGGAATCCTGTGATTTCCTCAGAGCACGTTGGCTCCCCAGTGATGGTGTATCAGCGGTAGTTTGAAAAGAGGTGGTGGCCACATCACACGCATCAGAGGAGGCTTGTGCTTGTCTTCACCCTCCTAGAGTCGGAGACATTGCAAAGTAATGGGGAAAGTCCTAACGCAGAGGATGGGCTAATTGGCTACTACTCCATTGGGAAGGGGATAAAAAATGGGCAAAAACGTATAAATTATATTTTAAAAAAATGTTAGGTCACTACATTTTAGCCTGGGGAGCTTAATTTATTTATTTAATATAAGAATGAATCAGTTGTTTTATTAAGAAACATTAGCTCCACTGTTGTAATGAGCTGATTCAGTTTCTATGTTGACATCACTGCTTTAGATGTGTTTGTAGGTACTAAAGACCTATTTTTTTGATGGTGTACATATTTGTACATAAGCAGAAAAACAAATATGGAAACATTTTGTTTAGTGCCAAAACACTTCTGAATATTTAGAACTTCATGCTATTGGTTTAGGTCACATTCACAGCACTATGTACCAGCCACTCATCCATGCCTACAGATCATGTGACAGGATTCTTGCCCTCTTGTGTGTCCATCTTGTTGCTAAATCAGTGGTACAACTGCAACTAATGTGGGGGGTAAATGTGACACAAACATGCTTGTTCCATTCCCCAAAATGACACTGAAATGTGAGCTGTGGTTGAACATGATGGCTTTTTATGTGTTAAAGGCAGTTGTTGAATCTCTCTCTCTCTCTCTCTCTCTCTCTCTCTCTCTCTCTCTCTCTCCCCATCATTCATTCAATCTCTCTCTATCTAAGTGCGTCACACTGGCTTTTAATGGCTTTAAGGTCGATGAGAAACTGCAGGATTAAATCCAAATGTGAACACAATGGAATCTGACCATAATCCCTAAATCAGGAGTGTGTGTGTGTGTGTGTGTGTGTGTTACGGGTGATCTGGGTAGTTATGGAGCACTGTGGATTACTCCATGCAGGAAAAGCAAAAGAAAGAATGTATATTTTTGCCTCTTCTTTGATAATGTTTTAGACCATCCTTAGTTCACTGTCCTCTATTAGACTCACCTTGTTGATCCAGCTTGCAGATGTAAAGTCAGTCCTGATGCTTTTCACTCTGGCAGTGACACACACACACTAACACAACACTACCACATCAGTGCTTAGAATGATCCACCAGCTTTGTGGTGGAAAAGAAAAGAGGTTAAAGTTGACAGAGAAACAGACGGACTACAGTCTGTACAAAGTGAACATGGTCAGTGTAGTTCAAATGGAAGAGTGTAGCTATGAGGTGGTTTTAATGATATGGTCTTCAAAATATCATGCCATATCTTCCTTATATCACTCATCACTATCTCATACACACACTTGTGTGTTCATGCATGATTGCCCACATTCTTTCACATCTGAGCTAAAATCCCCAGCTTATCTTCCGCGATCTTCCCTCTAAGCCTCATGCTGATTGTTCAAACGCATGTAGATACAGGTCTCAACTCCACATGTCTAACTACTTCCAGTGGCAATGCCAAAAATTAATTTCAGTGGGGTGATGAATAAATATGCTAAATCACAGCATGATCTGTAAAATTAAACTGATAGGTGCAGCATGCTTGTGCATTTTAGTTTGTTGGCAGTCAAAGGTGCTCTTCAGAGCTGTAAATGGACATAAAAATGTTTATATATTCAGTTAAATACATTCAGACAGCAAGCTGGATTGTATCCAGATTGATTTTGGGTAGTCCTGACAGTCAAAAACCACATGAAACTGATTACAATATATCTGTCTGGACACTCAAATCTGATTTCAAAGTGCCTTTCATGTCACTCAACAACAAACCCAGTGACAGATCCAAGAAGAATGCAATAGGTTGCCAGGCCAGGTCCCAAAAAAATTATCCAGCCCACTGTCTAACCCACCCTACACAAATTTAAACTGTCACAACCCACCCTACACAAACTTAAAACTAACTAAGCCTAATAACAGCTGTTTCAGAATCTAAATAATCAGACGTTTGAGGATCTAAATAATCAGACATTTGAGGATCTAAAGAGTCACAGATGTTTGAGGATCTAAAGAATCACAGACATTTGAGGATCTAAAGAATTGCAGACATTTGAGAATCTAAAGAATCACAGACGTTTGAGGATCTAAATAATCAGACGTTTGAGGATCTAAATAATCAGACATTTGAGGATCTAAAGAGTCACAGATGTTTGAGGATCTAAAGAATCACAGACGTTTGAGGATCTAAAGAATCACAGATATTTGAGAATCTAAAGAATCACAGACGTTTGAGGATCTAAATAATCAGACGTTTGAGGATCTAAAGAGTCACAGACATTTGAGGATGTAAAGAATCACAGATGTTTTTTTAGTTTCTTGAAGTTTGTGGAGCAAAAGCTTTATCTATACATTTGGAATGAATGTACTGAATGTTGCTATGAAAAAGATACTTTAGATTTCTTGGTTTTCCATCTTCATGTTGGGGAATGTTTGGTTTTCAATAGGTTTCAGAAGAGAAATGATAGACAGAAATAATGAATAATAATGGTCATGGTAAAAGGTAAAAATAAATATGTTCATTTTTCAAAATTTTGTAGATTTCATACCCTTAATTCCAAATATCTACTGAAAAGGCCCAATGCAAATTTTAAGTTACTATTATTTAACGCTATTAAAATGCTGAAATGAACCCGTATTGTAACAAAACACTGTTGTCCATTCTCATGAGGAAGGTAAATTAAGATGCAATTCATGTGATTCTCATCCCGTGGAGACCATTAACATTCACAGATACATGTCCGGAAAACATTTTCTGTCTAAATAGAACTGTTTGACAATGGTTTTCCTCTGAAAATGTGAAAACAGGTTTTGCGGAGTTTATCCCAGGTGACTGTGTGGATCACCTGCTTCCCTCGTTACAGGAAGCAGGCAGGTGTGAGCCACCGAACAGGAAATGGTCTAACCTACCCTCGGGCTGCTATCCTACCGCTGTATGAATCTCGCATCAAACCTTTACTTTACATTCAAGCTCAAGCCAATCCTGCCTCAACACCTCCAGCACATTCCAAAGGAAATGTGCGACTGTGCCCTGGAATAAACTTCGCTCTCTGGATGGCTTCTTTGGTAGAAACCTGTCAATGTCACGTAAGCCATTTAAGTTAACTCTGACTGGTTTCCCACAGTTGCTAAAGAAGGATACTGATTGCAATCCACAGTAATTTTGTCTAAGAAGTCAAATTTCTTTATGACCTGCAGTTTTTATTCACGCTGGTGGACTATATCAAGCTTGGTAGTTGAAGCTTACGCCAAGGCCAGAGGTCAAAATATGTTGTCATGTTGTCAGGCCAGAGGTCAAATAACTGTCATGTGTCAGACATGGGTTCTTACCAAATTAACACTTTTTCCATAACCTTATGGACCTCAAATATCACTGATTTCATGGGATTGATATTTTACATTGTTAAATAAAACATAATCACACAGATTGAACATTGTGAGTGCAGTTTTGAACTATGCAAACATCGTTCTCACAGTTTAATAGCCTGTAGTATATGTACGAAATCAATAATCATGTCCATGCAGCATTTAATTTTTGAATATGGGACGATTGCTTAACCCTAGCCAGGCCCTAAAACTGGAAGTTCTGTAATTCCTATTCAGGCCTTTTGGAAAGCACTGCCACTGGGTATGACCACACTGATAGTGTTCAAGAATATCTTGTCATCTGTTTGGGTCTTGAGGTTTCTTACTGGTGTTCATAATTCTTATTGAATCTACACATCTGTTTGCTGGTCATCCTCTTGCTCTTTAACAGTTCCAAGCATAATGGAGGAACCAATGAACATTTCATTTTGGTTATATTTTATTTATAACTAGTCTTTAGTATTTATGCAATTACAATTTTTGGTTTTGAGTCAACTACAGATTTCTTTGTCTTTTGTTTGCACTTCACTTTGAGACTTTTTGTCCAAAAAGTTCCCCAAAAAAGACATTTCTCTCTTCATCTATACAGCCAGCTTAAACTTCAATTCTAGTGCTAGTAGATGCTAACATCCCACTACAGATCTGATACTTTTTAAACCGAAGTTGAATTTTGGTAGTTGCTTTTACTTCTACTTAAGTCTTTATTTATCTAAAGGAGTTTTACTTTTCTGAGGATAAAGCTCTATAAACTAGTTAACCTTGGAGTAACTTTCTGAACAATGCCTTCATTTCTCTTGTTTGTCTCCACTCTCAGGAATGCAAAGGGAAGAAAGGAAGCGAAAAAGTGTCTTGAAACATGAGCATGAGAAACAAATTCTCTTTATCCTGTCTTTTGTCCAGCTCTGTCTGAGGTCAGAAACCTATTCCGGTGGTCGGGCCGGTGCTGACTTATTTACACTGTCTGCTGCAATGAAGTCGCTTTGAGAGGCGGATTAACCGCAGAATTAAGTTACTCTACTGTAACTCTGCACACAAAGTCAGTGCAATAGATCTCTCTCTCTCTCTCTCTCTCTCTCTCTCTCTCTCTCTCCCTCCCTCACACACACACACACACACACACACACACACATGCACACAGACTTGGGCCCAAGGATGAGGGAAAGAAAAAGCTTTGAGAAAAAAGCTATCCTTGAGAAATAGTCTCACACAGACAACCTTGTTTTGCTGACTTTTCGGGAATGTTCCATTGCAGGATATTCCACTGTAAACTTTTGCCAAAAAGTGCTATAACCACCATCCTTGCTCAACACCTGATGGCAAATCTGGCCCACACTTATTTTCTTCAGCCCATGTGCTGCCATGAACTGATGGCAATGTTACCGTCAGGTTCTGGGTACGAGAACACAGCCTCAATTTAACTTGACTTAAACCAAAACTCTGGCATAGCTGGCTGGCTACAGCTGGGACAATTTGGCTCAAAAAAAAAAAAAAATTGAAATGGCAAAATTGAATTTTCTATTTGGGCCACATTCCATATGTGAACAGAGTTTAAATCTGACACATGACAGCTACAGCGAGGCAGTTTTGACACATTTGTCAATGCCATAACTGACCCAAAGGTATAATCGGGCCGTATTTGGGCCAGAATCGTCTGTTTTCTGAAACCTGTATGCTGAAAATAGCAAACAAACTGGAGGAAGGTCATCAGTGTGCAAATACAGTACTCATAGCACAAAATCAGGAAGACCTGAAGGTCCTTATGAGGAACAAAAAGAAACGATGGCATTTCAGTCCAATATGAAGACAAATGCTGTGAAAACAGAAGTTGCAAACTTTACCACCGAAGGAGAAGATATAAAAATAATGGACTCAGACCAATAATTGGGCAAGAAACACAACACAGATTAACACTCAGCAGAACACGGATTAAAGAACAACAGAAGGTCTTCAAATGTAATAAAGTCGCTCTACAAACAAAGATCAGATCTGTCTAGACTATGGTCTTCTTTATGGTCTTTAAGGATGTGGAAAAGAAAGTTTGTGCATCCCTGTCCAATTCCTGCATTTTAGACCTGTAACACATTAAAAAATGTGATGGGAGCTATTTACAGTAGGCCAAATAAAATAAAAATGCAATTTCAAACAGGTGACTGTAATCATGATTTTGCTACAAAGGCATTATTCATGAAAGGCAGAGCCTGTGAGGAGAAAAGAGTGGCAGAGGATTTCCAGTTTGTCAACAAATGCTTGAATTGTGTCAGTACCAGGGTCTTTTCCAGTGAAGTTCATGCATTTTTCAACAAGACAATACTAAACCACATGCTGCACACATAAAGACATGGTGGAGAACTTTAAAACAAACAATGCAATAACAGCCTTGCACACCTTAACAGGAAGAATGGGACAATATAACACCTGAAAAACTTAATCATTTATGTGTTGTAAGAAGGAATGACAACGTTAAAAGGTGGTAAATTCTTATCTTTCCAAAAATGTTTATAATTGCAGGTCTGAAATGCAGGAATGTAGATATATTAATAAATTAATTTGACCAAATAAAACATGAAATATCTTGTGTTTATACTGTCCGCAAAGAAATAAAGGTTCACTGTTTGAATCGTTTTTTATTTGTATTTTCTATACTGTCCCAACTTTTTCTGCTTAGTTTAATATTAATAATCAAATCACTTCTGTATTCACAGTTTTTTATAGCTTGTCAGTTGTCATTATTTTAAAGCAGTAATTCTTGCGTTAGCCATTTTTCTCAAATGGAAATCTGCTGATGGTGCCCAGAATATAAGGATATTGGTGTTTTCCTATCATAGTGGGGACATTTGGTTAGTCGGTAATGCAGTGTTGACAGAAGAATGGCCCTTCACACACATCCCAAACACACTGGCTGTATTGTGCTTTTTTATACACACTCCATCATGGCATGGGAACACTCCAACAAACATGCTTCAGCACACAGAGTGTGTGGAGTGTGTGTGTATGTGCCCAGTGCCCACTTACACTCGTCTGTCTGGAGGAAGGGCATTACATTATGTTAGTCAACCGCAAACCATCGTGAAGCTGCTTCACTCATCTGTGGCCTCACCGCTCACCATCATACAAACATTGCTTTTGTTATTTGTGTTTCACATACAAGCTTTGCTGTGGTGCTAATAGGCTGGTGGTGATGTTATGATTGCACTATTAGCATTCTGAAGCATAATAGGAGTTTTTTCACTAGAAGTTTTACATTCAAATAGTTCTTCTCTTTGCCTTTTTTGAATTTACCATCATGCAGAAATTAGGCCCTAAAATTCACAGCTGTGAAAATTGTCACAAACAATGAAGAAAGCGTTCTCCCCAGAAATCAACAATTTACCATAAAATTCTGTAAAAATTCTAAATTAAGCATTTTGTACCTTAATTGCAGCTTCTGAAAATAGCATGTAAGCACTGACATTTTGGATTAATGTATCCATGTAAAGTGAAAGTTTTGAAGATGGGGCACCAAAGAACAAGTAACAAACAAAGCTGAACTAATACCAATGTACTATTTTCCCTGCTTGAGTGAACTGTGACTAAACGAAACATGACGCTATATTGTAACTGCTAGGCTTTCTGAGTTGGATCTTCCCTCACAGCTAATGACTAGACAAATCAAGTGTCTTTAGGCTGTGAACTGTGTGTGTGTGTGTGGACTGCTGTGTAAGAAAGATGTTTGCATGTCATTTCTGTTATAATCAGACATATAAGGGGTTACTGTCACTACGACATACTGCTCTGTGGCTGTTATATATGCTGTATTGCACAATGTCACCTGAGGGGATATAAGCTTCAATTACTTTATACTAGCCCAAAAGATTCAGAGCAAAACTGCATAAGCAAACTTCAGACACCAAATTTGTCTCAGCTGATTGACTTCATTTGTAGGAAACGGAATAAATGTAACTAAATCTAATTGCTACAACAGATGAAATACTGCAGGCAATCTGGATTCCTTTTCTGGTCCACATCTCCTGCATTGGGCAGATTAAAAGTCAATGTAATGAGACTATAAAAGACCCAAACATTACTGCATTTATAAATAGTTTATTAGTAGCGGTTACTGATGAACGTTTGCCTGTGCCTGCTTGTTCTACTGTACATACCAGAGCATATCAGTCTTGATAGAAAACGGGTCTACAAAAATAAAAGCATATACTGAGAAAATGGTCATTGGAAGGAAGAAATCTTGTTATAGAAGTGAAACTTTGAGTTAGACGCTCTGTTATCGCAGATCCAGCATGAGTGGCAAAGAGATGTACCAGACACAACTGTCCATTATGGGCATTCAGGCTTCTTTTGCCAGAAAATCCATCAAAGAGGCAAATTTGTTTCCTTTATGTCCATTTGCCATTGTGCATGGCACATCAACAATTCAAAACCGTCCAGTCCAAATGTCCAGACCTCCACTTCAGCTCAGTCCAGATCAATCAATCCATGTTCAGTGAGTCAGTGAGTCAGTGATGGATTGTTTTCACTGTCTGAAGTAGGACAGAACAGAAGGACTCTGAATGGACAAGATGGTGGGTCCTCTTTATCGCCACTCTGTCTCCCCCCATTCAGTCATGTTCACCTTATATCTGCAAACACACAGAAACATTAGATATTTAAATTAGTGAAAATCACATTATTAATTAATTATCCCTCATCCCAAGCAAGTTGATCAGATTTACGTGTTTGATGTCTGACGTTTGACAAAAGAAGACTGTTAATCTGTTGACACACAGTTAACAGCATATCTTTATCTATCTATCTATCTCACTTGCATCAGTTGTCAAGAATGTATGTAAAATTAGCTTCATCACTAAAGTACTAACCTAAGGAAAAAAACCTCAGACACCAAACATAACTTGGAGATTACATTTGGAGTAAGATCAAAGCTGATTTTTCCCAAAAATATCAATCCATCCACACAGCAATTAAAAGCACAGCTCTGAATCCCCACTGCTTTAGGACCGGCGCTGCTTTGTATATGTAATTCTATTCAATATTCATACCTGCCAAACACAGGTCCCAGATCAGTAACCTCAAGAATATCAAGAATGACATTCTGCATTGATTTAACATGTGTGACAGAAAAATCATCAGCATCACAGTCCAGCCACCACCATCACCAGCTGATCAGGATGCTGATTGGATAAAATGGGTGATTAATGAGTCCTACCTTTGGACTTTGTCACGAGGCAATGTTTGACTAAACACAAAGTATGTAAATGTTTCCTGACTTTTTTTTTTACTTTTCATGTATCCTTTTCCTTTTTTTACCCCTCCACCTAGAGTGACCTGGAGATGGAGGGAGGGAAGGAAAGACAGAAGGAGAAATTGGGCACTGTTGCAAAAAAACAAAAAAAAGGTGACAGACAAAAAAAAGTGAAATGTGTTGTGCAGAGACCAGGAGAGATAAAAAAAGAACAGCATGAAGGAGAAGGATATGCACATAGATGTGTGTGTGTGTGTGTGTACCTGTGTGTAAGCGAGACTCCATGTGGTGTTTGGACACGCACACACACTCCACATGATCCTCCAGCCGCACCTGCACCTCCCGCAGCTTCGGTCTCCGGCGCACGTACTCTACCTTTGCCACCTGAAAGAGAGAGAGAGAAAGACAGAGAGAGAGAGAGAGAGAAAGACAAAGAGACAGAGAGAGAGAGAGAGAGAGAGAGGTTAGTTTGTAAACACTTTCAGGACAGTTTGTGAGGATACAATCATGTCGACATGTCTTTTATTGTCACTATCAAAACTTCATATCTCTTAATTCATAGCTTTAAATGATTGAAACAATACACTCATCATGAAATGTTGAAATAATGTAATAATGTACTGTATATATATATATATATATATATATATATATATATATATATATATATATATATATATATACACATCAGTGGCGGATTCTGGTTTTTCAAGGAGGGGAAGCTCAATTTCGGGCTACATCATAAAATGTGTCGGTTTATTTATACGTAAATTCTACCCTCCATTCCTTTTCAAGAAAATGTTCAATGGATTTAGAAAGACTGACTGACCATGTAGGAAATACCTTTCGTTCAACACTAGACATTGTAGCCCCTCTTAAATATAAAAAGACGAGGTAGAAAAAGCTTGCCCAATGGTATAATGATCAGACTCGCACTTTAAAGCAAGTAGTTCGGAAATTAGAGAGGAAATGGCGGTCAACTAAAGTAGAAATATTCCACTGTGCCTGGAAAAACAGCTTTACCAAGTATAAAAAAGCCCTCAATAAAGCACGTTCAGAATATCTTGCATCTCTGATTGAAACCAATAAAAACAATCCTAGAGTACTTTTCAGTGTGATT
>BRDA01012690.1:3632-15632 GCA_036984385.1 Crenuchus spilurus | reverse complement strand
GAAACATCATGCTTTGGGGCTGTTTTTCTGCAAAGAGGACAGCACGACTGATCCGTGTTAAGGGAAGAATGAACGGGGCCATGTATAGTGAGATTATATGCCAAAACCTCCTTCCATCTGTAAGAGCACTGAACATGAAACGTGGCTGAGCCTTCCAGCATGAAAATTATCCCAAATACACTGCTCGGGCAGTGAAGGAGTGGCTCTGTAAAGGTCCTGGAGTGGCCTAGACAATTTGTGAAGGGAGCTGAAAATTTGTGTTGCCCAGCAAAAACCCCAAAACATCACTGCTGTAGAGGAGATGTGCATGGAGGAATGAGCCAAAATACCAGCTACAGTGTGTGCAAACCTGGTGAAGACTTACAGGAAACGTTTAACCTCTGTCATTGCCATGTTACAAAGTACTGAGTTGAACTTTTGTTATTGACCAAATACTTATTTTCCACCATAATTTACAAATAAATTCTTTAAAAATCCTACAGTGTGATTTCCTGCATTTTATTTTCATTTGACACTCATAGTTGAAGTGTACCAATGATGAAAATTACAGACCTCTCTCATCTTTCTAAGCAGGAGAACCTGCACAATCAATGGCTGACCAAATACGTTTCCCCCCCCTGTATATATATATATATATATATATATACACACACACACACACACACACACACAGATATAGGTATACATTACATTAGCTGTATTGTGTCATAAACTACATCAGACTACATCTCTTTAACCCTTTATCATCCTCACCAAGTAAGAAAAAAATTAATTATTATTATTTTAGACAGGGTATGGGTGGGAATAATAAAAACAAGCAATGTTTTTTAAAGATCGTACAGCTTTTTTTAAATTGTACACTTTAAACATACAATGAAATGCACATTATGTTAAAATCAGAATATAAGATACAAACACAAAAAATGTACAATAAGATGCTAATTTTGTTCACTTTTTAAACACCACACTCATCTGTGCATTGGTGTAACAGCACTAATGGTATTTCAGCATCTGATCCAGTTTATTCCTTGTGGTGGCTACAAAGCTGCAGGTTTGCATTCAGACAAGACAATGTTGCATTTCTGACCTCTAGCTGATGTTTTTTAGCCTAACATGCCTCTACCAATTGGTAGAGATGGCACAATCACATTGTGTTAAGTTCAACAGCTTCTTCAATAAGATACAGTGACTTGTACCAAATGGTTGTGTGTTAAAGGGTTAAGCTAATCAAACCTAACTCAATCTGAGTCAAGTGTAGCATGATACTAATTACTAAAACATGTTAGCTACATTAGCCTCGTAGCTCCAGTCCAAAATTAAACAAATGAACTTCTGGAGATTAAAGAAAACTATGTTAAAAGTTAGTACATCAGACAGTTTTCACTAAACTTCTTTTACCTTGAACCATTCGTCTAAAACAAAGCTAGCTCAGGTTTTTTTGTTCTTGTAGCCTTCCGTCCCCAACACTGACTAATCTTAAATGACAGGAGAGTCCTCGCCAGAATAAGTGACATCAGTCACCCAAGTTCACACGCAGCCGGTACGTGAGGCGCCTTGTGAGGCGAGACAGAGCTGCCGTCTCCGAGGCAACCGTCGGCGAGGCGTTCGGTATAAAAGGCGACTTGGACGGTGACTTCTATGAACTTCTAAGAAAGATTAAAGAGCTCGTCCTTCTCGGAGACCAGATTCTCACAGCCTTTGAGCTGCGTGATGTCCCAACCCAGGTTACCACATCTACTAAATCCCAGCATGAGGTCAGTGTCAGTTTTTATGTTTTGTTTCGTGTTGTTTATGACCAAGCTGGCAGACTCTAAGGCCCAGGAGCTCACAAAAGAGGCTTTGTTATAAGGAAAAGTTTACCGTTTTTGTTGAATTGGTTATGTTTTCTGGCCAATATTGTATAAACAAAGCTGTTTCTCTTTTTCCACAGCCTAAAAAAGTCAACAGGTCATCTATCAACATGTAGAAAATAGGTGCTCGTATCTGACATGGAAAACAACGGTGCTATTATTTATGTATGATCTGCTGAAGAAGATAATGCATGTAACCTACTGTGTAGGTAGCCAAAACATCTCAACACTTTGCTTTTCAGTTTCCAAAACAGCCAGAAAACTCCTAAGCTAATAAGAAAATCATGAATTTATAATAAAAAAAATACAAGAATCTGTTAAAATAATTCACAAAACATCCTGATGATGTGTTATATCATGGTTGAAAGAGATGACTACTTATTGCTATTAACCTGAAACTAGTTCTAAACCCCTTAAAGCAGGGGTAGGCAACTCCAGTCCTGGAGTGCCGGTTTCCTGCACAGTTTGGTGATCTACCTGATCAAACACACCTGATTCAACTCAGCGGGCAATTAGCATGTTTAATTTTAGTGTCAGAACAGTGACATCACCAAACTGTGCTGGACACCGGCACTCCAGGACTGGAGTTGCCTACCCCTGCCTTAAAGAATCATGTGCAGGTGCTGACTGAAGGTCCTTACCCAGGGAGTGTGACTCCAAGAGCCGCTGGAGGTCGCTAATGCTGTGGATCTCACTGCTGGAGAGTTTCTCAATCAGCTCTCGGGGAATCGACTCTGCCTTGAGGAGCAACATGTTCAGCGTGAGTGTGTTTTGCAGGTTAAAGGGTAACTGAACTTTCACACACTGCATTCCAATACATGACACAGTAAAGGAGGAAATCAAAACAGCTGTTTTATCGACGATTGTGGGGAGATTTCTGAGGAATGTTCTCCTGAAATGCTACAGAAAAATTACTGAAATACAGTTTCATTCTCAGAAATGTGAATAAGCAGGAAGTCTAAGCACATGATTCTTCTTATTCTTCTGTTCCTGACTTACTTGCTTGTGATCACAAGAACATAAGATAAAAAGTTTGTTTTCAGAATAGCGAAATAGCACAAAGACTTCTCCAAACTCCAAAAAGTTCTCACCAAGTCTACATAAGTAATCTCAGGCCTAAACAGAACACTATCCCAGCTACAAACAACATCCATTAAAATTACAAAATATCTCCTTAATATCTCACTAGTTTCTCAAAGACAACAATCAAATCAGATGGAAATGCAAATGAGACTTTGGCTTAAGTCCGATTCTCCTCAGATATTTCTCTTGATTTTAAAACCTTAGTAATCACATCTGTCTTCTCTTTATTTTACTCAAGTCTCACACTGTGCTAACATAATACCACTCATGTTTACTAAGGACAGGAATCTCAACCATTTCTCATTCAAAACGATGAGGCTTCTCGGATTAATCAGATGATGATTAACAATCATGAGAAACATTAATAAAATACAGTATCAGTCAAAAGTTTGCACACTTTTCTGGACATTTAGAAATGTTTTGCATTGTAGATTAATATTAAAGTCTAAAATCTAAACTGTGAATAAACACATATATAATTAGTTAGTAAACAAACAAGTGTTAAACAAACCAGAATATGTTTATATTTTACATTCTTCCAAGTAGGCACCTCTTACTTAGATGGCAGCTTTCTTGGCATTTTCTCAGTCAGCTTTATGAGGTAGTCACCTGGAATGGCTTTCAGTTAACAGCTGTGTCTTGTCAAGAGTTCATGACTTGCATTTCTTGCCCCTTAATGTGTTTGAGACATCAGTTGTGTGTCTGCTTTGAAATCTAAAATTTAACACTTTTAAGTTTACTACATGATTCCTTATGTGTTCCATCATAGTCTGGAAGACTTCAATATTCATTTACTATCTAGGAACAAAATAAAAATAAATAAAAACATTGAATGAAAAGGTGTGTCCAAACATTTTAATGGTACTGTAATTACAGAATAATATAAATAACTCATATTTTTTCTAGACTTCTGTGGGTGCTGGATCTGAAGGAGACAAAACTGACTGAGAATGTACTAACGCTAATGTTATGTTTTCACCAGAGATATAAAGAGAAGACTAAACCCAGCTCAGGTAAAATACTCATTACTCCTTTCCCAGATAATGAGTTAATGCTGCATTATTTCATTATAATATAATGATATTATAATATAATATTATATAATATAATATTATTCATTATAATATATAGTATATGATGCAGAGGCAATAAAAGACAATGGTTTTGCATGTTTTAGTCCATGCTGAGTAAAAGTTAATCATATTTGTTTCATCAAGATGCTGAATTAATTTTATCACAACATAAACATTTCATTCATTATATTCAGAGATTTAATTTAATGTTGTGTTTTTAAAAAAGTATCAGCTAAAAAAGTTTTACTTATAATGCAGCAGCAAAGTTTTGTACATCCAGCATCCAGTACAGGACTGAACTTTGTTAAGCTTTGCTGTTTTGGTCCAAAAAATACCAGATAGGAGCTAAACCAATACCAACAAAACATGAAACTTAATTAAGAGCTGAAGGTGATGGACTATCAATTATAAAGTACGAAAAGATAAGATAATTTTCTCACATCTTAGTAATATTATATCATTTTGAATCAAAATTTACCTAATTAATCTAAAATTTAACTAGTAAATTAAACTTTTTTTTACCTCAATCAAAAATGTACCTAATGAATAAAACGTTTTTTACAGTGTGACTCTACATTTCATCTCATTACTCTAATTTATACTTCAAGAATCAAAATGTTGCCAAATTAACCTAAACTGTATCTAATGAATTAATATTTTACCTCATTATTCAAAACTTTACCTTATTATTCAAAACTTTACCTCAGTAATCAGAACGTTACCTCAGTAATCAGAAATTTACCTCAGTAGATATTTCTGAGGAAATGTCAGGTTAAAGGTCACCTCATTAAAACTGCCTTTTCTAACGTACATGTGCGTGATTGTGCGTGTTTTTATCTCCGTGTGAGGACCTGTGTGATAGATTTTTTTGGCTAAGCTGGTGCTAAATTTACACTTATGAATGTAAGTGAAAATTGTTTGTTTCCTGGGATAAAGATCAGGTCTTGTACAGGTTTAGAGCTGTGGTAGTTAAATGAAACACGGGCAGGTTCCACAACGGCAGGAATACAAGCAGACTGTGTGTGTTTACCTCAGCAGCAGCAGTACTGATGTGTATGAGACAGAGGCAGCAGGCGAGGACACAGTAAAGCGCTCCTCTCATCGCCTCTCCGCTACCGGACCGACAAACCCAAAGCGAAGCGCCCCTGAGAGCCGGAGACCATCCCGGGGTGTTAGTGCGGTGGAGGTCGGGTTTAATCCTCCACGCTCAGGCACCGAACCAGAAGTCCAAACACACAGTCCAGCTCATTTCAGAGCGAACAGCAGCAGAAGACACACAAACATCCTCAGGCGTCACTGAGCGAGTCGCGGCTCCTATTCAGTGGGGATCAGCGCTGTTAAATCCGGAGCTGCTGCTCGGAGCTCCTCCGCTCTCTGACTGACTCCACGCGCTTCTGTCTCTGAAGAAAAAGTCCGGCCGTGCGCGCCCCCGCGCTCTGAGTGCGCGCCCCCGTCACTTCACTGCTTATGGGAAAACACTGCAGCTGATACACACTTACACACTCATTAATAACCACAAACACATCTATTTATTATCACATAATGTTACGTTTTATCGAGATCCGCAATTATTTATTTCAATTTCATGACAAAACGCTGTTTGTTTGAGATAATTGGATGTTTTCTTTGATCCATGATAAATGGATCATCTTTTTGAGATGAAAACAAAACTTGTCCAATATTTTCATGTTGGAGTGTGCTGTGATAATGAAGTAAATAATTTGAGATCTCCATAAAATAAGTTGTCATTATAATAAAAATATTCAAGATCTTGAGAAAATGTTTATTACATGATAATGAAATAAATCCTTTGAGATTTCAGTTAAAAAACTAATTTTCATAGCAAAACAGTGTACAATGGAAGCTAGCGTTTTTGTCATTAATCTGTTCTAAAGTGCCTGATGATAACTGAAATGAACGATAACTGAAGCAACTTTTCCCATAACAAATAATGTAAATCCAATAATCAGTTCCAGACACTCCAAAATACTAACACAAATACATTTTATATAGAATAACTATAGTTTTACATAAAGAACATGATAAGAAATAAATACAAAAGACTAATGAAATGGATAAATTAACATTTAGCATCACTCAGGTTTGCACTGTTTTAGAGTGTGCCGGTGTGGTCCAGCTGGGGGCCTCTGTTTTGTACAACAAAGCAAGAGAAACAACAAGAAACAAAGCCAGAAAAACAACAAGAAACAAAGCCAGATGAAAAACCAGAAACAAAGCCAGAATGACCAACATCTGGGTAGATGCTTTGTATTCACAGTGAGTCATACGGGCACAAAAACTGGGTGGATGAACAATACCTGGAATAAAATTTCCTTGAATAAAGTTGAGGATAACCAAATTGTACCATAACCAGGGTAAACAACCGAGGTTCCACTGTAAATAGATAAGATTTGCAAACCACTGCCTTTTAGGGCTTCTGTAGTATTAAGTTCAGCAACTTAAAATCTAAATAGTTTATTTTTTTTTATTTTTTATTTTTTCATTTTTTTTTATTTTAGTCTTCATTATTTTAGAACTCAGTTTTTTTATCAAGTTTAAAATTCTCAATATTTATTTATTTATTTATTTTACTTTAATAATTAAACTTTGTTCTTAATGTGTTTATTTATTTTGCTTGTTAATCATGACCTAATTCTCCTACTTTGAGGAAGTAGTATTGACCCCCCCCCACACTTATTTACTTGATTTGCTCTTTATCAGCTTAAATCTCCTCGCCCTTTGAAGAAGTGATATGGCAGTGTGGCGTGTGCTGATTAAGCTGCTTGTGACTCTTTGTTGGGAAAGCCTGGCACTGTGCCAACAGCCTGGCATGAGGTTATGGGACTGTGTTTGACATTGGGACGCTGATACAGTCCTCGTTGTCTAGGACATACACCGTCCACCTGCACATGCTTTAGCAAGATCTCTGAGGTTAGCCTGGAGAGTTAATAGGTAACACTTTTAGCTGAGATCTGAGCTGGTGTTTACATTAGAGACTAATGTCTAACGGGAAATATAGGGGGAGCAAGGTCAAAGTTCAACTTCTTTCACCATTCAGCCTCACTCTGCCTGTGTGTCTTAGTTGGGCGAATCCTTAATTAGTCCCGCTCTGTCCAGACAGGAAGCCCCACCACCGTGCAGTCACTGGCGAGAGGTGATGTGAGAAAAGGAAAGAGTGCCCAAACAAGAGAAGGAGAGCAAGGCGGGTGAGGAAGGGCCACAGGAGCTGAGCACAGTGTCCCAGAGCTGAAATAACAGCAGATAAAGTAGGTCAGGTGTGCACACACGCACACATTACTCCAGACAGAGGGTCCGCTGAGCCGTGAGACTGCCCTTTACTGTCATCTCTGGACTCCATCATGCTCCTTGAGCTCATTCTCTGCAAGTCCAAACTAAGCAACCTCACACAGAGTCACCTCACACAGATAACTAAGGGGGCAGTCATGGCCTGGTGGTTAGGGATCTAGTCATCTGACCAGAAGGTTGCTGGTTTGATCCCTGGGAAGGTCATGACTGAAGTGCCCTTGAGCAAGGCACCTAACCCTCAACTGCTCTCCGGCCACCACAGGTAGGGCTGTGCACCGCTTCGGTCACATGTTCTCACAGTCTAGTGTGTTCACTAGTGTGTGTTTCACTGCACGGATGGCTTAAATGTGGAGGTCAAATTCTGTTCTGTGCAAATCACATTGTACAAAAAATGCATTAAAATAACAAATAAATAAATAACCCACCTATAACCAACTGTCCATAAATCTAAAAACATCTCAATTCCATCTCACAAGTTTCTCAGAGACAATGAGATATTTTGGAAATGCAAACAAGACTTTAGCATCTCGTTAAATATTTATCTTTACAAAAGTGTTCTCATGTTCTCAGCTTGTGTTTTGGTCCAGATGTCAGTAAAGTCTCACACTGCTCAAATAATAATACTCGTATTTACTAAAACAAGAATCTCAATCATTTCTCATCCAAGACTCTCTGGATGACATTTAAGCTTGTCTTGGACATTTCTCTTTCTTGTCTCATGTTATTTCTCCCAAGGAATTTTAGGAGAGGTCAGCTGAAACACATTTACATATTTACATAAACACGCCTATTCAGATACTCACCTTCAAGCATTTCAGCCTGGGTTGAGTTTTTAATGAGGCTGAAATATGGGGAAGCCAATCAGGACAGAGATAATTTGCATATGTAATATATTAAAGACACAGTACCAATACAGTTTTATTCTAAAGGATAAAGAGAGGTTGGGAAATGGCAATATAAAAGTCAATTATGACTGCTTTTAAGGCAAAACCCCACATAAAGATCGTAAGAGTGACTCTTCAACCCTTTAATGTTATTTATGGTGTAAAATAACAGAACACAAATGCTTAGATTTAGACTTTGGAATTAAATGTTGACAACGCTGTATATTCATATTTGATAAATGTCCATATACTCTGTTTAAAAGCATCTTTAATTTCACAGTGAAGTCATTTCCCTCTTGTCCACTGTGTGTGTGTGTGTGTGTATATGTGTGTGTGACCTGAGCAGAGGCTACATTCCTTAGTCTGGCTTTAGCTGTAAGTTGGAGAGGAATGCATGTGGACCAAGACACACACACACACACACAAGCTAGCACAGGTGAAATACCTTGAAGTGCAGCTTGGCTACGCAGCGTCTGGCTGCTACATGACTGCCATCTGAATGGGAAGGGGTGGAGTCAAGCACCTGAAGAGAAGCAGTGTGTTTACATATAAAAGTATGGCTGGAAAGTGTGGTGTAATACTAGAGATAGAGAGAGAGAGAGAGAGAGAGAGAGGGAGAGAGAGAGAGAGACACAAGGCCTTCATTATGGCTATGGCAAAAATAGCCAGAGACTGGAGGACTATGGGAGTTGGAGTCCCCAGAGACTCAGCCCTGCCAAAGAGAAAGAACCACAGAACACAACCACAACCAGCATGAGTGTGGGAAACCAGGACACACACACACACACACACACACACACACACACACACACACACACGCACACACACACAGCTAAAGCCAGTCATACATGCCAAGCTTCTTGGGAACAGAGCCAATACCTAAAACTTTGCTCTCCTTCCCATCTCTCTGAGCATGAGAATGTCACACTGTACTCGTTTACTCACTCACTCATTCATTCTCTCACTAATTCAGTCACATTTTTAGTGCTAAATCATCCATTCTGTCTCACACACACACACACACACACACATACACACACACACTATGTATACAAAGGATTAGGGACACCACTTCTATGAAATGCATTCATATGCTGTAAATTGTGTACAAACACAGCTTGTCTGGTCCCTGTAGCAAAGTACTGCCAGTAGCTTAGGACTAAACCTGAACCTGTTGGCACCATGTCTAGTGCCAGGCATGGGATAGAAGAGGACATTGATCTGTGGAGCAGGGGAGCTGTGTTTTTTGCTCTATCCAGTGCTTTTGGATGAGGTGGTGGTGCTGATCATCCAACATCATGACCTCACAGCAAAGCTCCAAAATCTAGTAGAACGTCATCTCTGGACTGTAGAGACAATTACTCCAACAAAAGCTGGAAAAACTCTTTTTAACACCCTGTATTTCAGAATAAACAAGACATGATCAGCTGTCCATGTAATGTATGAGCCCAAACATGCTAATATGCTAACTAAAACAGTCGGAGCTCACCAAAGCAGCTCCGACCCATCAAGTTGCCAAGTTGCCTTACAGCAAATGGAGCTAGAACATGCAGAAATAAAAATGGCATGAACTTCAATGTGCTCAAATACAACTGACTGGTGCATTAAACTTGGTGACATCTCTCACCTTTAATCAGGACTCCTCTACACTGATGTGGTGGTGGTGTGTTAGTGTGTGGTGGATCAGACACATCACAGCTGCAGTCCATTCTGTTAGACACACCTACCTTGTTGGTCCACCTTAGTTGTAAAGTCAGAGACAGCAGCTCAGCACAGTTTGTCTTGGTCGTTTAATCCTTCATTGGTGGTCTCAGGATGATGCCCACAGGTTAGATATATTAGTTTCGTGGACCATTTGCACCCCAGCTGTGACACTGAGGTGTTTCAAATCTTCAACAGCTCTGCAGTGTCTGAACACACCACCACCACCACCACCACGTCAGTGTCACTGCAGTACTGCCCAAATAATACCTGTGGTTGTCCTGATCTTTGAAGAACAGGGTGAAAGGAGGCTAACAAAGAAACAGATGCACTACAAAGTGGAGATGATGAAATGAGGTGGTTTTAATGTTATGGGTGATTGTTGTATATGCTAAATCACTTTCTCTCCCTCACACACGCACACTATTTCACCCACTTATTCATTCACTCTCTCTTTGTAAGACACAAATATTTTCTTTCTTGCTCACTCACTCACTGTCAGACAAGCCTACACACACAAACGAGTGAGCGGAGTGGCAGCTCTGTTAAAGCCATCACACCTTTGAAGCCGTGTATGTCTGTGTATGTGTGTGTAGAGGAGGTAAGCGTGGGCTGGCGTCTTCTGCAGCCAAACAGCAGAAGCCTAATAAGGCCATGTTTAATGAAGCAGCCCACCACCCTGAGCTTTATTTGAGCACATGCCAAATAACACGCCATTACTATCATAACACCAGCCTCTACACACTGTGCAGGCCAAGCAGGACATGAAAAAGCAGAATAGAAAGACATGAACAAGCGGTACAAAGACCTGTATCTGTTTCTATATCTAAAATAATAAGACGTTTGGCAAGAAATCAAAGGTACGCAATATCCCCCCTTACCCCCGAAAGTATTTGATCAGCCTAGGCAGGTTTGAAGATTGCAGCTTTAGCTGTGCACTGGAGATTCAAGGCTAATGTAGCTAATGAAAGCTAACTTGTTAGCTTTGTGTAATGGCTAAATCACCCCAAACTTTGAAGTAATGCACAAATACTTCAAATACTTTCTTGTTGATTAATTAATGAAACATATTAATTTTATTGTTTAATTATTATTTTATACAGTCTATTAATTTTCTACATGTATACTGTATGTTGTCCTACTCTCATGCTCACTGGAGTGTAAATCATGTGACTTTAGGACATGGACTGGGGAGATTTTGCCTTCCACAAAATATGTGCTAAACTTCTGGTGGAGAGTAAGTTCTGGTAGCAGCATTCGGTCCTTCACTGCCAGACTGTCCAAGTTACATCCCTCAGGCTGTCAGACTCTTTAACACAAACTGACTCTCAAGGACTAAATATCACTGCACATTTGCACAGCACTGTAGAGGTTTGAACAGAGGTCCTCCATCTAGGTCCAAAATCGGCTTTAAATAAGGTATCGGACCTGATGCTTAATTTTGCTGACTCCCCTGCTCATCTCAGCTCATCAGCTAAAAATCTGGGTGTCGTGATTGACTCAGACCTATCATTTGATCAGCATATAAGTCACATTACAAAAATAGCTTTTTTACATCTTCGTAACATCTCTAGGTTAAGAAATGCCTTATCTCTACCTGATGCGGAAAAATTAGTTCATGCTTTTATTACATCAAGATTAGATTATTGCAATGCACTACTGTCAGGATGCTCCAGCAGAAACTTGAATAAACTCCATTTAATTCAAAATGCTGCAGCAATATTCCTCACTAAAACCAGAAAATTTGATCATTATTAGCCCAGTCTTATCAGCCCTCCACTAGCTTCCAGTTAAATACCGTATTGATTACAAAATCTACCTTCTAATAAGGTGTCAGCGCCCCGATACATCCTCTTCCGAAAAGGAGGGTGACTTTAGAATACTTAAGACCCTAGATCATTCTCTGGTCGGGGGACTCTAGACTCATTAGAACCACCAAGTATTACACATTACTCCAGAACGTCCATAAGTCCCCGCTCTGGTACGTCTCAAAATATACAATTATTTTACTAAAACATTAGTTATGCCATAAATTGACCTTCGATCACCTCCCGACTATTCTGACCCGATTATTACTAGTTTAAAAGACCAAAATCACTCCTT
>BRDA01012688.1:16898-37794 GCA_036984385.1 Crenuchus spilurus | reverse complement strand
CCCAAAGTTTGGACAAACCTTCTGGACATTAAGTGGTTTTTCATTACTTTTCATTACAGTAGATTAATACCAAATTCATCAAACTATGAAGAAATACATATGTAATTATTTAGTAAACAAAAAGTCTTAAACAAACCAGAATATGTTTTATATTTTACATTCTTCATAGCAGACACCTTTCAGACACCTTAAAATGACAGCTTTGTTGGCATTTTCTCAGTAAGCTTTATGAGGTAGTCACCTGGAAAGGCTTTCGGTTAAAAGCTGTGCCTTGTCGAGAGTTAATGACTTGCATTTCTTGCCCTCTTGTGTGTCTACTTTGAAGAATCTATCATTTAAAAACATGTATAAAGCATATATAAACAGCCATTTTATACCTCTGCAGGCTAAAACTTTGCAGCTTTCTTTCTATTTTACTCATTACTCACTTTAAGACACGAAATACATCTCAGTATGCTTTTGTACAAACCACTATTTTATATAAAAACTAATGACTTTGCGTACTGTAAACTGTTCTGAGGGAAAACAACATTTCTTCAACAAAAAATACAGAGTTCAGCACAAGAGCTCACGCAGGTAAAACAGTTGGTTCATACCTGGACACGCCTGGTCGTAGTCGTAGCAGCAGTCCAGTGTGGTCCTGCAGGCCTGGTCACAGTAACATTGCCCGTGAGAGCGGTCAATCCGCCAGCCGTGTCTGAAACAGGAGCTTTCACGGCCGGAGCAGCAGAGCCCCGCAGGCAAACAACCCTCCGGCTCAGCAGCGGCCTCCGCGAGCCCAGCTAGCGCCAGTGTTATTAGCATTAACATCGAGCACGCGCGGTCCCACACGCACGCGGACATCACTGCCACACAATCTTTACTGCGTTACCTCAGTCTGTAACTACATTTCACTGTACTCTCTGAATAACGTCTGACAGAAACAAGCTACTCACAGGTCTAAACGAGCACCGAGGAAAATTACTGCAGCTCAGCTCCTGAAATCCTCAGATTTGCTCGTGTTGTTTTGAGTCACACTTCTTATGGTTTTAAGAATGAGGTCAGAACAAAGTTCATCACAGATTGACGTTGTTGACACTACAAAAGATGAAAGCAAATGATAACAGGCAGCAGGCAGCTAACAGAGTCTTGACCAAGGCCTTCAGGAGCTCACTGTTTTGTAGCCACATTTGAATTTGATTCACTGAAGCTAAGAGAAGGGCAGAGCCCCTGTATACTGGAAGGCTGTGTTCTGCAGTGTTTTCTTAGTTGGTAGGTATTGTGCACTGGTGCTGAAATATCTGAAAAGGATGGATTAATTTAATTCCCTTGGCCAGAGTTCAGTCATGCAGAAAAAACAATACTGTAGTTGCTGCAGTGATATAGGGCCTCACTGATATACACATTCTCAGGCAGGGAGAAGGCATGCATGCACCAGGGAGCTTGTGTAACTATGCCATCCAATGTGTAGCTCTGCAGTTCAGTTTTACTGTTACCGTTTAAAAGCTCTGTAATATGCATACTCACTATAAGGCCATGTGAAGCTGATAACTGCTTCTTTTTACAGGAAAATGTAACAAAATAAACCTGAAAAGGGTTCAAGCACTTCAAGTTATGTTTGAAAGTGCCAATACAGTGGAAAAAAAAACTCATAAAGACCACACTGAAATGCAAATGAAAAAATGACATCTTATGCAGGAGTATGAATGAATGAATGAATGAATGAATGTTACACTTATATAGTGCCTTTCTAGATACCCAAGGACACTTTACAATCAAAACACTCAATTTACACACACTCAACCACACACACACACCAGTATTAAGATAAAATCAAATTGCTTATTTTTCCTACAGCAAACATCCCAATACAGAATAGCAAGTAAGTCCTTCCCAGGGCCTTAAGGAGAGTTTATTGCATTTCATCCACATTTGATTAAGAGCTGATAACTTGGTGCCAGGCTGAAACCACATTTCCCTTTAAAACGAGTTGCCTGGTCCCAGTGGACTATCATTTGCATTCACATAAGCAAGGGACCCAAGTCCATTATGCAAATGAGATCACACTAATTGATTAGGCCATTATGCAAATGACACCCTAGTAATTGATTCCCAGTATCAATCATTAATTTTCAGTCATGGTGTCACAGTGTGGAGGATATTTATAGATTCATTTGCTGTCTATTAGTAAGCCAGTATCACAGGAGTTATGTTTTTAAATCAGTTTTGAAAGTATTAAAAACTTGAAGGTATTGAGGAAGGGAATTATTTTAACATCTATCAGGTTGTGTTTGCCTTCATCTTTTTCCTAAGAAATTATGGTGAAAATATTCTATTTTCACAGGCGTTCTCAAAATAATCAAAATGAATTTGCGCTGGCAACTCAAGGTAGCTTATCTTTAGCTTTTGTATATAAGCTATATCTAAAGACTCATGCTCTGTTTTGGCTCAGGTGTACAAGGTGTACATATTTGGACAGTAGGCTTCGTTAGTACATTACACAATAAAATCCAAACTAGTCTGTACCAAAATGCAAAAGAACTCAATGTCAGTGGTTATTATATAAAATATAAGTGAACAAGTTTGCCCTGAACAAAATGCAATGAACAAAAATATAAATGCAACACTTTTGTTTTTGCTCCCATTTTTCATGAGTTGAACTCAAAGATCTAAGACTTTTTCTCACATATTTTTCACAAATTTGTCTAAATCAGTGTTAGAGAGCACTTCTCCTTTGCCAAGATAATCCATCCACCTTACATATGTTGATTAAACAGCATGATTATTGCACAGATGTGCCTTAGGCAGGCCACAATAAAAGGCCAAAATTGCAGTTTCAGCAAACAGCACAGTGCCACATATGTTGCGTTTTGAGGGAGCATGCAATTGGCATTTCTGACAGTTTGTGCAGAAATTTAAACAAATCTGTGAAAAGTATTTGAGAGAAAAAGGCCTTTTATGTACACAGAAAAAGATCTTTGAGTTCAACTCTTGAAAAATGAGAGCAAAAACAAGTTTCGCATTTATATTTTTGTTCAGTATACAATCAGGTCTGATTAAAACAAACAGATAATGCTAACTGAACACCTAGAAAGTGGCATGTGAACAGATACAACACTTATAACTCAAAGTATATTTGAATCAAACACACACAAAAAAAAGTTTAAACAGCTGTTCCTGAATTTAAATACAAAGCATGATTTAGATACTTAATATTAATCAATTTATTGAAACTTCCCATTCCACCTTAAATGCAGTAGTTACATGCATTCTCACTTAAGGTGGAATGGGAAATTAAGAAATACAAATAAAAATGCTAAAATCCATTATCTTAATCTACTCAAGACTAAACTATTTCAGTAATGTTTGGACTTTCTTTTGTAAGGTCAGGATTCCTTTATCCATAAGTTTTTAATATTAGCATGGTTACAGCTGAGTTTACTCAGTTTACTCAGGCAGACACACAGCAGTATAGTACACTGTAATGTCAAATCACATTACATATACAAACAGCATATATATGCAGACACTGTGAGTGCAAATGACACACACGGACTGACAACAAACAATAACTGTACATGAAATGTATGTTTCAATTGATAGAACATAATATTGTCCTCTTGAAGACAGATGAGTAACGTAACACTTTTTTATGAGAACAGTAACTGTAATAATATTAATTTTAACTATTTTACATTACTTAGTTACAGGAAAAAGTAATCACATTACTTTCTACCACATTGCTCCAACCCTGGATATGAGCTGGGTGGTAACTATTTGTTGAGTTACATGTGCTCAAGTAAAATTTTATATTCATTATGTTACATTGATGACAGCACCTGTATTGTTTTGTCATTTACTTGAACATTTAATGTAAAGTTAAAGGTAATATTGCATTGCATTAAGCAATTTCAATATATCTAGAGGTTGACTATACTGAGAAATTCTACTGCAGCTCTGAAAGTCTCTTTTTTTGGAAAGGTACTTTTACTTCAGTTATTATTTAATTGAAGTAACAAAACTTTTATTTGAGTATGGACGTATACTTCTTTATACATCTCATCTTGGTCCAATAGTTGCACACTGACCTTCATTGAGATAATTACAAATAGGAAAGCAGAACCATGGTGTTCTGAACACTACAGTATATAGTGATTATATACAGTATACATTATTGTAAGGGTCACCAATAAAGTCTTAATAGTTTAAACAGAGTCTAAAGAGTAGTTGTAGATGCATATATTTATATCACATCACCATATACCAGGGTAGCCAATAGTGTTGCTTCAACAATCTTTTTCCTTATCTGCATCAAGAAACATGAATCAGAAAACAAAGCTTTTGTCTCCATTTAACAGTGGCCTCATTAACATAGTGTTTAAAAAATGCATTCATCATCTATGCCAAAGTAATTACATTCACTGACTTTTTGTGTTGAATAACTTCAGAGTACTAATTTTAAAAGTGATATTAAAATCAATGTTAGAGACTCAGGAAAACAGCATAAATGTACTTTTCTCTCAATTTAAAACTAGTTTATAGTTATAAAAGACTATTGTAAGACATTACATGAAAAAGGGTTTCATTTTTTTATCATTTTTCCAGTGCTTCTCCAATAGAGTCAGCCAATATCATTAACATATATAGGTGCATCTAAAAAAATTAGAATATCATTGAAAAGTTAATTTATTTTAGTAATTCAATTCAAAAAGTGAAACTCATATATAGATTCAATACACAGAGTGATCTATTTCAAGCATTTATTTCATTTAATATTGATGATTATGGCCTACAGCCATTTAAAACCCAAAACACCATATCTCAAAATATTTGAATATTATATAAGACCAATAAAAAAAAATTCCCCTCCCAATGTAGTAGTAACCTATTAACCCATTCCATCTACTAGGGGCTCTCCCCATCACTTTGCCTTGTCCCTGACTCTAGGAGGGTGAAGACATGCCTCCTCTGATGCATGTGATGTGGCCACCGTATCTTTTTGATCTACCACCAATACATCATCACTAGGGAGCCAATGTGCTCAGAGGAAAGCGCAGGATCCCCAACTCCAATGGACCAATCAGTAGACACTTGAGCCAGCAGACATTGTAGTGTGAAAGTGCTGAGGAGAAAGTGCCATCTACCAACAAAGATAGAGCATGCCCAATTTTTGCTTTTCAAAAAATGATTAAAATCAATTTTTGCTATCAAAAAATTAATGTTGGCCTACTGAAAATTACATACAGAATATGTACTCAGTACTTGGTCGGGGCTGCTTTTGCATGAATTACTGTGCCAATGCAGCGTGGCATGGAGGCAGTCAGCCTGTGGCACTGTTGAGGTGTTATGGAAACCCAGTTTGCTTTGATAGCAGCCTTCAGCTCATCTGCATTGTTGGGTTTGGTGTCTCATCTCTTTTCTTGACAGTACTCCACAGTTTCTCTGTGGGCTTTAGGTCAGGTGAGTTTGCTGGCCAATTAAGGATAGTGATACTGTGGTTATTAAACCAGGTATTGGTACTTCTGGCAGTGTGGGCAGGTGCAATGTCCTGCTGGATAAAAGAAATCTGCATCTCCATAAACCTTGTCAGCAGAGGGAAGCATAAAAAACTCTAAAATGTCCTGGTAGATGGCTATGCCGACTTTGGACTTGATATAACACAATGGACCAACACCATCAGATGACATGGCTCCCCAAACCATCAATGAAAATACATTTTGCAATTCATTTGGAAATCAAGGTCCCAGAGTCTGGAGGAAGAGTGGAGAAGTACACAATCCAAGCTGCTTGAGGTCTACTGTGAAGTTTCCACTATCAGTGATGGTTAAAAACCTCTGCATGATGCCACCTTAGACCAGCTGCCCACCAATGACCAACTACTGTGACCTGCTCCAAATACCAAATTTATATTATTTATTATATATTATTGTTTAATTTACCAAATACATAGTCAAATTTAAATGGACTTTACTGGCTGCTACCTTTGTTTTTGTTATTTTTATTATCATTCCTATTTCACTACTGTCATCATGTCAGTGTGCTTGAGCACCCTTAACAGCATCATAGGATTATGTGACTGTATCAAGAACTTATAATTAGTTGACCAGAGGAGGATGGGTCCCCCATGTGAGTGTAGTTCCTATCAAGGTTTTTTCCTCCAGCTTGAGGGAGTTTTTCCTTGCCCCTGTCGCCATTGGCTTGCTCACTGGGGATTTGGTGTTTTGTTATTATTAACCCTGTAAAGCTGCTTTTTGACATCAGTTGTAAAAAGTGGTTTATAAATAAATTTGACTTGATCCTCTCCAGGAGTGGTCGACCAACAAAGATCCCTCCAAAGGCAAGGCGTGTAATAGTTTGCGAGGTCACAAAGGACCCCAGGGTAACTTCTAAGCAACTGAATGCCTCTATCACATTGACTAATGCATGGCAGGTTTGCAAGGAGAAAGCCACTGCTTTCCAAAAAGAACATTGCTGCTCATTTGCAGTTTGCTAAAGATCATGTGAATGAGCCAGAAGGCTATTGGAAGAATGACAGATATTGTGGACAGATGAGACCAAAATAGAACTTTTTGGTTTAAATGAAAAGTGTTATGTTCCTTTATGAGAAAAGAAAACTGCATTCAAGTATAAGAACCTTATCCCATCTGTGAAACATGATGGTGGTAGTATAATGGTTTTGGCCTGTTAAATCAGAGAATTCTAAAGGAAAATGTCAGGACATCTGTCCATTAACTGAATCTCAAGAGAAGGTGGGTCATGCAGCATGACAACAACCCTAAGCACACAAGTCGTTCTACCAAAAAATTGTTAAGGAAGTTACCAGAAACATTTAGTTGCAGTTATTGCTGCAAAGGGGGGTCACACCAGAAACTGAAAGCCAAGGTTCACATACTTTTGCCACTTACAAATCCCATACTGGATCATTTTCCTCAATAAATAAATGACCAAGTATAATATTTTTGTCTAATTTGTTTAACTGGGTTCTTTATCTACTTTTAGGACTTTTGTGAAAATGTGATTATGTTTTATGTCTTATATATGCAAAAAATATAAAACAAATTGTATAGGGTTCACAAAATTTTAAGCACCACTGTAAGTCAGAGTTACTATGTGACTAAGGGGGTCTATCAAGGTTTCATCCTTGGACCTGTGCTAAATGTGACCTACAGTATATTACTGACATTGTTACCACCATTATGGAATGCAAAGTAAATCTATACAGTATGTCGATACCACTCAACTGACTCTATTGGAAAATTACAATGCAGTGCCTTTTATAACCTGTGATGTTGAGCGCCTTATGGACAGGCCTTGTACCTGAGCATGGAGCTCTACCTCCAAATTCATACACCAGGGGCTGATTAGAGACAAAGCTCCAGGAGCATAAAAGGAGCACACACAAACACAAGAGACATGGGAGAAAGTCTGAGGTAGGCTTTTTGCCAGAGCTGATGCTTGAGGGAAAGAGCAGACTGGACAAAAGCCCAAATGACCTGAGGACTTTTGAAAAGACTAAAAGTTAAGAAGTAGAATGTTCTCAAACTCACTTTGTTAATCTGTATGGTCAGTGGTGACTGTTCACTTGTCCATGATGTGTAAACTAAAGTCTGTGTGTTATCTAGGTTTTATCTAGATCTTTAGCTAAGCAAAAGATCTAATCCATATGGCTGTGGCCCAATGCTATAGGGCATATCATACTTCAAGAGAATGTAGGCAGCGTTCCTTTGTGGGAGGATCCTGAAACAGTGCGACGCAAAGTGCATAAGACCGCCATAGCAATGGTTTTGGACAGCCCTAATTTATACTCTAGATGAAGAAATTCAAGAAAGAAAAAGCTCCCCCAAACCCCTCCTCTATGCATGGGACCACCATGAGCTACTGTGGGCAGTCTAAGCCCAAGAGTCAGTGAAGCATGATACCCTGAACTTCCAGCCCAGTCCACTGTAAGAGCCAGAGTAGGAAGAGTGAAGATGGCAGGCAATGCCAGAACTGTGCTTGTGTCTTTGGTGTTTAGGCACAAGACCCACTGCCTCGACTTCAACCTGATCACCTGCTGCTATTGCATTTTTCCAGGGTTTGCAAGGGAAATTGAAGAGGGGCTCAAACAGTGAAGCTAGGCAAAAGTTAAGCCACCACCTGCTGCTAACTGCATAAATGAGCCGGTAGAGGAGAGCTGCATGAGAGGCACCAATGCCATTGAGCACAGAACAACCCTACATTAGCTCCTCTGCGGAAAAAAACAAGATAAACTTGTGAGTGGTCCTGCACATCATGCTGCCACAGAGCCTACTACTCCAGAGAGCAGTCCTGTGCTGGTTGCTGCCGTAGCATCACTCACAGCTCTGGAGATCAGCCTTGCAGTGCCTGAGGTCATGGCACCCACTGCCACGCTGGTGACTCTTCACCTTCTTGCAGCAACTCTTGCTGCTCTGGAAAATGTTACATCTCTATGTGAGCTTGCAGTGCTGCCTGACACTCAGAGCAGAAGTGCACTACCTGCCAGAGCACCACCATGTCCCTTGCCGCTTTAGGAAGCGACCCAATTCACAAATTAAGAACTGCAACTCTGCCTCTCCTTTGATCTTGGTGACTGGAAGCTTAGGAGAGATCTTTGACAGTGAGATAAGCAGGCACTATGGGCATGGACTTTATGGTGACTGCTTATACACTTTATAAATGAAGAACTTTGGCTTTGCTCAACCTAGTATCTGTGTTTGTCTGAGCTGACCTAAGCTAAGCACCTGGTCCTCATTGCTACACCGTGTTCCCAGGAGCGTCAAATCACAAATTAGTGTTAAATGAAGAAAAAACTTTTGTTTTCATACTGTTTTCCAGAGCCTCTAATATTAGGTTTAACACTTTTAAAATTAGCACTCTGAATGGATCCAACGTCCAACAAGGGTCAGTGAACGTAATTATCTTGGGAAATGATAAATGCACTTTTAAACACCATGTTAGCAAGCTCACAAGCAAACTTGGACACAAGCTTTTGTTTCCTATATTTAAACAAGATGTTTCTCAATGCAGAGGAATGGATCATATGAAGCATCACTATTCTCTATCCCTTGAATATGACAGCATCTACAACTAGTCTGAAGTCTTTTGACTGTATATTACTCCATATTAAGACTCTTTTCTAGTGACCCTTACAATACCCATCACTGTATGAAGTCATGGTGTATGAAAAGTTACTCACTGGCAATATGCCATAATAATGTTAAATAATGTTAATCATCAGACTCATTTCAATACTTGATTAGCCTTCAGGCACCAAGATTTTACTAAAGTAAACTGCTTTCAGCTACAACACTGCACCACTGAGCTGGAATTCATTACAGGAAAATGTAAAGCTCAGCTCACTGGTGTCAACCATTTAAAATTTTTCCAACTACCTCCACTACGCTTGTAATTGTTTTTAAACCCATTTTTATTTATTTTTTTAAACTGATTTCAGTATGGTTTTGTTCTTGCCTTACTTATTTTATTCTCATTTTAATAGTGTATTTCACTTGTGTAGTTTTGAACTAATTTCAGTTTTGCATTTACCCCGATTTGCCCTTTAGCTCATAAGGCTGTAATGGTGTGCCCTTTAGGCTATGTTGCTACAGCTGTGTTACTGTCTGTTTTACATTGTATCTATAAGGCTGTTCTACTCTAGTGTCACTGTTGTGTACTTACAGCTGTGTTACTATAGTACAGTCATGTAGTTGTGCCCTAAAAGCTGTTTCACTAAAGTTAAGACAAGTTTTTGTTCCCTTAGGTCTGTTATTATGGTAAGCCATCACTGTTATGCCCTAAAGGCTGTTTGGGGGCATTGTTACATCTTTAGGACTGTGCAACTATTGCAGGGTTGTGTTTGTGTGCCTTTAATGCTTTGCTATAGTAGGGCATCACTGATGTGCCTTTACCACTGTTACATTTGCTATTTCAAGGTTTCAACATATAAAAAAAATCTTTATACTGACATCAGATAAGCAGTGTTTTGAGACAATCATTCACAGTTTCCTCTCATTCATCTCACCTCATCTCTCATTGACTGTATTTTATATTCACACACTAAAAAGAGATTTAGCGGCTGATTTTACAGCACAGTGGCACATTTTTACTTACATTCCATAAGGAAAAGGGGAACCAACTGGCAGAAAACTGGAAAGTTTTACATGTAGGGTGCTAGAGTAGTGACTGTAGTAGAGGATGTGAAATCGTGCTTGTAGCAAAAGTACACTCAAACAGTCTTAATGCATTCACACACACACGCAGACACATACATACACACATTAAAAGAACATAAAATGCCACCACACGTCACACTGAGATCAACAAACTTTCCCAGGCCTACATGGAAATGCATTTAACGCTTTCTTTTTTATGGTTATCACCTCAAAAGCACTGGAGAAAAAAAAACAATGACAGAGACCTCTTGCTTTAGCTTCATCATATCCTCCAAAGTGGTTTTATACTGCACATATCACAATAGTTCATAATGACAACATAAGAAAAGCATGACATTAGGATGCCTTCATTTCATTCAAAGAAAGCGCCATCTATTCAAGTTATAGTTCACATTTAACCATTTGACAACAAAAAGAAAAAAAACAAACAAACAAAACCACCACTGGATATGATGAAGCAAAGCAACTACAGGTACAATTAAACAACATCAAGGAGAAATCTCAGTTAATCTTGTTTAACTGTGAAACTGTTTGCAACATGTTACATATAGAATCAGTTTGAAAAAGGCTTCTAGAGCAGCCAACTACAACTCTGTGTGTCTGTCTTTTCTCTAGTGTTTCCTAAATGGCACAACCAGTCATATTCTAGACAGTGCCATCCAGACTTTTTCCCATGGTGCTTGAGTTAGCCGGTTTGAGCAATGACTCTCCCTCAAGGTCTTTGCCACACCTACAATGGAAAAAGGGGCAAATAAATATTTTTTCCTCTTTACTCAATTACATTAATATATGTAACATAACTACTACCACTGTAAAAGTATATTTATGGGTTTGGATTTCTTTTTAATAATTCACTAGGCCTGACTTTTCTAGAACAAATAAAAATTACACTCTCTTTACTGACCCAGAGATTGGTCCATTGGCTGGACGTTCACTGGACTGCTGATCCAGCTCCGACAGCAGCTTTAGTATGTTGAATGCGGCCTGAGAACATAAAGTGACATTAAAGTGACCAATTATTAAATCGATTAATGGAGTCATTGAATAAGAAACACTTGTTTTATTATACAGCAACAGTAAATACACAGAACAAATTTCACTGGTAACTTAAAATGTATACCTAACTGGTTTCTTTTTTTTTTTTTTTTAGAAAACTAATCATTTTATTGCTTAGATTGCATACAGATTGTTCCTTTTTGTTTAGTATCTAATGAAAATAAATGCCCAATGTTCTCCCCAAACCAAAGAGTCATGATGATAATCATTATACTTAAATATGATTTGTATTTGTTGGCTGCAGGTTTAAGTCATTTAAATCTAAAGATGTCACTCACTGGTATAGCATATTTAACTTTTAGTCCAAGTGACACAGTGTCTGAGGATGACCAGAAATGAATAACCACTTGATATCAAGAATAATAGTTACAGTATAGTTAAAGTACATTCATGCCCTTTCAGTTAGTAGCATTTATGTTGTTTCCTGTTTTTGAGTGAATTATCTACATCAGCCTAAACAATTTTGATGTATGATACATTAGGAAACTTGCCAGAGTATATTGGTGGTGAAGCAAATCTGTCAAATATAAACATTTAGTCATAGAAATATAATCAAATTGTGTTTTGACTTTAAAAGTATGAAAGTATGTGATTGACAGATACAGAAATGTGGTATTCTGCAAAGGGCACTTTATTTTTTTATTTTATTTAATTTTTTTTACTTTTTTTTGTTTTTACTTTGTCACATTCCAATTTCAAAGACTTCTTCTGAAAATGTAAGTTTAGTAGATATTTGGTTGCATACTCACCATGTCATGACAGGATTCCACATCCTTTCCAATACCATGGCTTATAAGAGGCGGCTGAGAGGAGCAGTTGATCAGGGACACAAACTCATTCTTGTTGTTTTTGGGAAAGTCTTTGTACTCTACCTATGGTCAGCACAGAACATAAGAGTGACAATCTACAATTGTCTCTTACTTTTGAGTGTGTATGCTCACATTTTTTTGGCCTGAGTACCTGTAGACCTTGCACAGTGGCTAGGTACCCAAGTTGTTCAGATGGTCTAGTGAGGGGTCCATGGGGTCTTGGTGCCAGATTTTTGCTTCCCTTCAGTATGCCTTCAGCAGTGGGAGATGTGCCAGCATATAACAACTCATTGGCAATCATGGCCGTCAGCGAGGTTTTAGCCTGGTTGGGTCGTCCATAGTCCTTGGTAAGGGGTCCCTGGCTGGCACCGACTGCTTGTGCTACCTCAGGCACCATCGGTAGAATGCCAGCAGGGAGCTGCTGGTGGCTGAGGAAGGGCAGACGGAAGTCTTCCTCCTTTGGGACTGTACAGAGGCACCGCAGACAAAGTATACTTCACAATGAAGCTTTTGTTACAGAGTAGCCAAATTCTACCTTGGCCCCGTATTGGGGTGACGTTGATAAAAAATATTTGCCTTATTAATTTTGGATACATAACAATGGTTAAAGATAAGGACATTGAAAGGAAATGTAATGCTGGTGTCAATAAATTTTCCCTATTAATTTTGCAAAACATACCTAGACCCCCCTCCTCTCCAGAGCCTGGCTCAAAAAAGGTCACTTTACGTCCATCTCCAGGTTTCTTCAGAGGTGGCTGTACAAAGCACACAAAATAAACATATCAACTTAAATGAACAGAAAAGCAAAACAATCAGCCACCAGAATGAACAATCATACCTTCACAATTATTTTTGTAAAATCTCTCCCTATGCTCTTGGATTTACTTCTGTCCCCACCTGCATGCCAATCTGTACAAGCTGCAGAAGCTGAATTTGAGAGAAACACTGACACTCAGTGATTCACAGACAAACATCAAATAATTTAACTGAACCTTCTCCTCAGTTTTCAGTGCAGGTTTGGGAGGCTGAGGCTGAGGCACTTTGAAGCCCAGAACTTCCAGCATCTTCTCTGCAGCATTCCTCTTGGCCACCTTTTTACTGGGGCCCATGCCCTCTGCAGTCTGGCCAGAGACAGACACCTGAAAGCAAGACATAAATTACTTATACAATCCCTTACATGGAAAAGGAATTGATTAAGTAGTAAGATATTAATTTGATACCTGCATAACAAACTCCCTACGCCGGGGGAGTCCTCTCTCAGTAACTAAACTGTATTCTGGCTCCTTTTCTTTTTTAGCCTGCTGGATCTGAGCCAGTCTGCTGATTGGGTTTATGCCTTGCCCATATTCTGGACTGGTCTGCAGCTGAAATCAACATAACAGATCAATGTAAATACCATGCTTAAAACAAAGGAAAACAAATTCACTTACATTATGCATCAAAGTGAGAGAAAGATGATACATGGAATGCACAAAACAAAATGTAGATTTACACCATATTAATTTCACTTTCTGTCAAACCATCAAACAAGACCTCACCTTTATAATGGATTTGGTTTTCTTTTTAATGCGCTGGGGCATCTTATCTGTTACAGGCAGCTGTGGCAGCCTCCGCAGTTCCTCCAGGACAGCAATAGCAGCCAGTTTCTTGGCAATCTTCTTACTCTTGCCTTCCCCTTCTCCAATGAAGTCTCCCACTGTCACTTTTACCACAAAGCTCTTCATATGAGGGGGTCCTGCCTCTTTCAGCACCTGAAGAGAAACACTGTGTTAGCACTGGTCTTGGCAAAATCCTTAAAAATGACCAAAAATTAATCTGACTGTGTGAGAATATAAATAAGCTTTATAGTATTTGTTCTGTTGTATTGCAAACTATATTCTGCAATGTATTTTATTTTCCATGTAGAGAAAAATGGCAAAAGTTTAATGTCTTGCATCTCTGATGATCCTTATAGAAAAACTGGAAGACACTGCATACCTCAAAGTTCACAGGCAAGTTCCGCTTCAGTGCAATCTCAAACACTTGGCTAATCTCTGATTTATTAAGGTTTTCTTCACTGGGTTCCTCTTTCATCTAGACATAAAAGAACATTCATAACATACTATAAGATTAAATTCTTGTTGAGTAGCACCCCTCTGTATAAATGACAAGCACTTGAACTTTTGTCATTGCTCTTAATGCTTTCTTATTTACAAACCTAACTACTTTAAAGGCTTACCTTAAAGTAAAAACCCCTATTGGCTTACCTCAGTTAATTGCTGGAGCAGTGGCTCTTTCTGCAGTGATTTGATAGCTTTTGCAGCAGCATCATGTTTGGCAGCCTGGCGTGTGCGACCCTTTCCATGGAACTGCTGCCCTCCAATGGACAGCTCCATATGATACAACATCGGTCCCACTGGAGGAAATGGGTAGTAATACCTGAACAGGAAAAAACAGTTCATATGGAGGGTTATGACAAAAGCTTATACCAAATCATAATTTTTTCAATTACATCAATGCTAGATATCTATTTGTGAAATACTACAGTCATCAACAGACTGACTCTTATGGTTTCAGAGAACAAATGTTAGTTTTATACAAATTTAACAAAACAAATTCATCCAGTGACTCCCAGGTGTAAATGTTTTTTAAATTCTTAAACGTAAATGCTGGACCAAGAAATACTGTACCATATTATTAAATGTCTGAGCTCAAATTTCCATTCAAAGTGGTATCTAACTCCATATGCATTTCTTAATTTTAGCTACTGTCAATGCACACAGAGACTGTGTTAGTGAGCTAACTCAAATTGTACGTACTGTTGCATGGAACGGGCATAAGGCCCTGGTGCTCTGATATTGTAGTTGAATGCAGGTCTCATTCCATGGTAGGGGTCTATAGGTTTATAGATGGGTTTCTTCCCCAACTTCATACAAAGTGCATTCAGCTCCACAATGTGTGCCATGCTGTCTGCTAAAAGAAAATAAGTCGGAGAGTATTTTACACAAATGTACACAGATTAATCTGAAACATGATAAATTAAATCCTCCAGCAATATGAACCTAATATGGCATGAATATCAAAGGTAGACTACTTGAAGCAAACATTGCATCTGTTCTTCTGTTTCAAGATAGATGGAAATGTGAATAATACAACGTACGCTCTCCCCTGGAGAACCCACCTGGGTTCCTGCCTTGGTGACGAGGTCCTCTGTTACTGGGTTTAGGTAGCGTGGTCTGGGTGAGAGCACACGCTGCTGCAGAGTGTTGAGCTTTCTTAATGCTGGTCCCCTCTGCATCCCAGTGCTGTTCTCCCAGAGTTAACCGCACTGAGAATATCTGTATAAGGATAAAGTGGGGGTGAGGGGAGGAGATAGACATAAACTGAAATAAATACAAAGAAATATTATTGTATTCTTTTTCTCTAAAGAAAGGGGATAGAAGAAAAAAACATTTTGTGTGCGCAAGTGTTACCTTGGAGTGGGCTGGTCCTTGCTCACTGAGTAGCTTATACTCAGGCTGGATCTTATTGTAACGGGCTAACTCATTCACCAAACACATGGGGGTCTTCTCTTTAGGGTTTGCCATGTTAGACACTGAAACAGAATTATAAGATATTAACTTTAATTCATTTTTTTTTTACTTAGTAAGTGTTTGATGTCTGAGACCTGACCATCTCTTGACTTCCAAAAAAGGTTAAGGATTCAACTTTTTCCACCCACCTGTAGGGTTACAGAAGGGCGTGGCTGAGGCTGAGGGCAAGGCAGAGCTTCGTAGCGGGTGACTGGCACTCTCTGAGGGTAAAGAGCCAGTAGAACAAGGAATGCTGAACCCAGGCTGGGGTGGGGCCAGCTGTAAAGGGGCAGAACTTGGCAGAGGATTGGCAGGAGACTGGAACTGAACCTGGGACATGTTTACTGATTGTTGATTGGGTGTCTCAGAATACACTTTGCAGTCTAGCAGAGGAATCACACAGGAGAGGGTGTGAGTGTGTGCAAATGGAAGAGGAGTGGGTGTTTAAAACTGATGGACACTGCAAAGCTCTACCTGCAAGGAGCAAGAATTGGAGCATGATGATGTAGCACAATTCAATGCAAAATACTTATAGGCTCAAAATCAATGTCCAGCCATAATACATCAATCACTTGTGTCAAAGGGCAACTGTACATTGTAAGAAATGTATTAGAAATCGTGAGAGAACCTTTTAAGTGTATTAAGACAAGACAGTTCAGTTAAGCTATGACCATCATTAGATAAAGGCTGTGATGCATCTCCAGCAGATATGGTACCGTTGGTAGGATATAGATGTAGTTAAACTACAAGACAGAAACAGCTCAGTAGCTACACAACCTGACAGATAAAAGGTAACATTAGCTAACGTTTTTATACAAAGACAAGAACAGTCATGCGAATGAAAATGCAATCTCTTTACACACCAGTTATTTAATTTGAAATGAAAAGTAAACACAAACTGTAATGCTGGCTAACAGGGGTTAGTAACGTGAACACTGCTTATCGTTAGCTATTGTTACAGCTAACGAGGCTAGCTAACATATACAAGACTACAAGCAAACGGCAGCTTTGTTTGTATACCAAAAAAATGACATTAACACACATAGCTACCGCACTGCTGAACAAATGGCTAAAGTGACATTTGTATGTGGGCATTGTGGCCAAAAAGGAGGAGAGCGCAAAGCTAACAGTAAGAGCTAGCGGGCTGGCTAGCTGCCGCTTTGCGGAGAGTAAACCTCCTTTAGCACAGAACACCTCACCTCTGCTTATTTAGGTCCGGCTGTACATTACTCCATGTGTAACGTCGTTTGAGCTTAGCATTTGCTTGACTGATCCAATTTTTGGGATGTTTTTTTTGTGTGGGTTTTGAATTAAAATATAAGTGAGGTAGAGCGGAGAAGGTGGACAGGGCAAACACTAAAGAGAATTGCCTAATTTTCCGCCCACTTCCCGGATGTGACATCATGCGAGCCGGCTCTGTTAAAACAGTGTCACTTGTGTTTTTCATGTACATGTTTGCTTTCCATTCATTTTTTTTTTTACATTTGATCTAAAGTCATGTTATTCATGAGTAGCTTTAGATTGTTTAATAAAGACAAGATGACCACTTTGTTTTCTTATAGTCAAAGGTTTATGTGGCAATACTCTGGTAAGCACTGAAGTACAAACTTACACAATTTAATATTTCTTTACCATACAAAATGCAAAAAATAACATCAATAAAATAAGGATAAACCAAGCTTATTCTGCACCATTATAAAAATATTGGTAAAATATTACTGCCAAATTACTTGCCAACCTGATGTGTCACACCACCATAAATAAGACCTCAAAGTGGTTAAAGTCAGAGGAATTTCTCTAAGATAGTCTCCGTGTCCAAGGTGGGTACGCTACATATATATTCAACTGTGAAAAGTGGAGCAGGTAAAATGTATGTGTAGATCAACAACACAGTTGGGCTATTCCATGTAACCACATTTCATCTAAATACTTCTAAAACTTCAGTCCCTGGCAACATGATAACTCCATATCAGTAGTTATAAATTAGCTAATGCATTTGTGACAATTCCAGTGCATCAATATGTACCCACATCAATGACTAATACATTTGCTTCTACTAACAAAACAAGCCAACATTGTTATTGCTATAGAACATAGTGAACAATCAGCTGCTTTAGATATGGTATTAGATTTGGTTTGAAGTATATTCTTGCATAAATAGGAGTCCTGAGTGTCAGGGATCAAAGTATAAGGGTTAAAGATTGTAGGCCTGTCGGATGTTCAGAGTATCTCTCATCATCAGATCTCTGAGTCTCCACAAAGCATCAGCCATTGTGGTGTGAGCACCCTTGCTCTTCAGCCAGTGAGAGGGAAGACGGCTCTCCTGCTCCCTAGTGAGGCGAGAATCTGTCCTGTGGGCTTAACAAAAAAAATGTAAACTGAATTAAAATTTTATAAAATTAAAATAAAACAAATTAAAATTAAGTTCCTGAAAACAAATATTTTTCTTGCTTCTTACCTTTAAGGCTCTGGTCCCATTTGCTGATGGTGGGGCAATCTGCACTGAGCCCTTCAATGTATTTCAGATAGGCTTCTGAATGCAGGAGGCGTTGTGGCTTAGGAGGTGGGGCAACAAACATGGGCGCTACTGGCTGCTGGTGAGGAGGCTGACCCTGGCCTGGGTATGGTGGTGGAGCTGACTGCCCTGAGCCGTATGCACCCACCTACAAAGGAAAAAGCATTAGGAATACTGCTCACGACATTGAGCTTTTTTTTTTTTTTTTTTTTTTTTTTTTTTTTTTTTTAAATAGCATTATATATTTTAATAGAATCATATATATCCTCACTTAAGCGACTGTGCCCGAAAGCTCTAAATGGTATACAGTATGACATACTACTCTGATGAAACAGTCCTATAAGCTGTCAGAGCCATCTGCATGACAGCCTGCATATCATGTTGCATTCTGATGAACTAATGTAATCCAGTACATTCAGAAGGAAGTAACTAAGAATGCAATCACTTAGCAGTAATAAACCCTGACTGTAAACAGTGATTGTTGCATTTTGTATACAATTATATATACTATTATGAAGAGTTCGATTTTGAATTAAGTATATACAGACATTGCTACAGTACGCAGCCTTTAGTTAGCACTGGTTTTTGTTGAAATTTTTCTAAGTATTAATCCCATTTAATTCAGATGATGTCTTACAATTTTGTCATGAACGTTTCAAGTTACACTGCTTTGAGTTTTCTATTCTGGTGCTATCCCTTCTATACATCTTGCTTAGTCTACCAATACGTTTTCCTTTTATAACCCATACTTTAGGCACAGCCAGCTGGAAACAAACATCTTTTGCCACACACTATGCTCAATTTCTTTACTGAAATTAATTTTATCCTTTGCAGGGATTCCATTCAGAAATATCTTGTTGGGTACATTTCCTTCAACTAGCTGATTCCAACAGCTTGTTGCTTTTTTTACTACAGACAAATTTTTAGAATTGTGCTGGGCCCCGGAGTGGCTCAGCAGACTAAGGCACTGCCACTATGATCAGAGGATCGCGAGTTTAAATCGAATCACAATCATGCTGTTTTTAGAGGTCATCAACAGCTGGGGCCTCGAGAGCGCACAACTGTCTGTGCTCTCTCTTTGGGTGGGCAAGATGGTTCATTCTCCCTAGCACTATTAAAAAAAAATGTCAGCTGACATGGGCATCTGCCAGGCGATCCATCAGAACTAAGGATCTGCACTTTCCTCAGAGTGTGCTAGCTGCCCAGCGGCAATGCATCACTAGCATTTTGGAAAAAAAGGGCTTGATGTTACTGGTGTCAGAGGAGGACTGTGCTCGTCTGCCTCCTCCCAGGAGCATCAGGGACATTGCAAGCAAAAGTGATAGGGAGAGCTGATAAAAAAGGGTGGGTTAATTGGACACTAAATTACATTTGGGAAAAAAAATTCAGGTGTAAAATTAAAAGAGTATTGTTTTATATATGCCAGTATTTCTTTTATATATTATGTTGATTTCATTTTTCCTCGACATTGAGTCCATATTTTTTCCTTGTACTTGATTATATCAACTGAAAATATGCAGTTATTAATCATTTAGATTAATTTGTTCGAGCTATGATTCACAAAGTCATAATTATAAGCTAAGTTTTATAAGTTTTGCTTCAAATGTAATGCATTTATTAAAGTAAAAAAAAACCTGAGTGAACATCCTACTGTGGTGAACCAACAATATTGGCCAGGGATTCTAATACAGTCTTGTGCAATGTCCAAAGGCTTATATTAAACTTTCCTTCCTAGCCGACATGCATATGAAACTACAGGACAACAAAATCAAATGGCAACCAAATCATGGAAAGCAGGTAAAAAAAAGGAAGTTTCATTCAACTATTCAGCCACAAATAGGATTAAGAATAAAACATATAAATTTGTAAAGAATCAATAAATCAATCAATCTTCACCTGAAGACCATAATGGTTTCCTTGACTTGGGCTTCCTGCCATACCATTCATGCCAGGGCCCATTACACCTGTAGAAAAGAGATAAAACAGTCGGAAATAATCCAAGATAGCTGATTAGTGGCTGGCAGCTTGTATAAAGGACAAATCAACAGTAGCTTCAAACTGTACCATGACTCAAATGAGCTAAAGTAAGAAATGCAATGGTTTCAGTGAGTCAGCTGTTATTCACAGAATTAATTTTAGTTAGTAGAACAAAGGTGCTTGCAAATACAGAAAAATGTGATGTGATTGTAGATTTCCAAAAATGCATAAGTTCAAATGTGTAAGACATTTGATGTTTTTGTTTATTCCACAAACTCATATTCACAATTAACTTGCCATCAATTTAGCAATTAATCCTATCTATTAAAATGTCTCAAATAACACAGACAGGATCAGAATAATTCTGGATGAGGAAGATCTGCTTACCCAAAATGAATGACTTGACATTTGGGGAACTGCATTACTTCACTGCCACAATGAATTCATAAAAACCAGCCACCCATGCAAGATTGCATAACTTTCTTATGGTCAAAGTTATATTTTCCCTGCTTCTATTATAAGTAGTTTTTCCACTATTGCTTACAGGTGTTAAAATGTTTGAACTAGACTCCTTAGTTATACAGTTTGATTATACAAACCGGATTCCAAAAAAGTTGGGACACTATACAAATTGTGAACAAAAACTAAATGCAATGATGTGGAGATGGCAAATGTCAATATTTTATTCGTAATAGAACATAGATGACAGATCAAAAGTTTAATCTGAGTAAATGCAACATTATAAAGGAGAAATATGTTGATTAAAAATTTCACAGTGTCAACAAATCCCAAAAAAGTTGGGACAAGGCCATTTTTACCACTGTGTGGCATCCCCCC
>BRDA01012688.1:3148-16798 GCA_036984385.1 Crenuchus spilurus | reverse complement strand
AATATTGACATTTGCCATCTCCACATCATTGCATTCAGTTTTTATTCACAATTTGTATAGTGTCCCAACTTTTTTGGAATCCGGTTTGTACATGTAAAGTAGTATATAATAAACAGTGAATCATGTATTTCTTTATCTGAATGTATTTCTAGATCAAAGGCTTCCAAGTATAAAAGTACTTAAATTGAAATTGATTTTAGAATAAATTTTACTTTGTATGTCTATGTCTTTGATTGGCTGTTGGGTTTGCTTGGTTGTGGGATTGCTTCTTACCAGGAGGGGGCATACCAGGGTAACCAGCCATGCCCGGTGGTAGGTAGTGTTGAGGGGGCATCGGGGGCACCCCCATAAGGTGAGGAGGTGTGCCACCCATACCCATCATGCCATCAGGTGGGCCCTGCATAGGCATGAAGGGTGGGCCATAATTTCCCATCATGCCTTGGGTGAGAAGACAACACAAAAGAATCCATGCATTGATGACATGCAAATGTGACTGGTGTCATGCACTACAAAATAAAAGTCATCGCATACTCAAAGAAGAGTGAGTTAGAAAGCATAATAGGCATAAGTGACAACATAAATGTGAAAGATGACATGAAGGAAATAATATTTCCTTATGTGTGGTTAATATAAAGATGGTAATCATGCAAATGTACACAAGCAATATGTTCCAATGTGTATGCACACACGCACAAACATTATGAACAAAAATCATACGGGGTGTACTTGGGGTGAAGGCAAGAGTGCTGTGACTGATGTGATTGAATGTTGGTGGTCATGAGCTGGAATATGGGAGAGGTCAGTAAGTGATGGGGGGGAGGGGTTTGGAGGGTGCCCAGATGCTGCATCTCTATTTTCTTGGGGAGAGGTGTTATAGGGGTGTTACCTGGCATAGGTGGCATGGCTTGGTTTAGCATCCCCATAGCACCTGGCGGAGGACCCACCCCCATCAGAGACCCGACTGGGGTACCTGCTCTTGGGGAAGCCTGCTGTTGCTGCAGCTGTTGCTGTTGTTGCTGCTGCTGTTGAAGGGCTCTTTCTCTTTCCTGCTGTTCCACCAGTTTAGCTGCCCGTTCTAAATGCATACAAACACAAACCATTACACACGTTCTACCAGTTAATAGCTTAAAGCTAGGGATAGGTATCTTTAGAATTGTATTGATACCAATATTGCTATAGATACTGCTTATCAATATTCATACAAGACTCATTGACAGTGCTCTCCAGAATTGCTACAACAATGAGTTAGCATGAAGAAACCTGAAAAAGACTTTCATAAATTATGTTACAGATTTGAACTTAAACTCTTGAAAATTGTAACTCCTTTAACTGTCACATTTTAAATAGTTAAGATCTCAAAGAAACACAAGCTTCTGCAATTAGCATTTTTAAAAACACTAATGAAAGAAATGTAGCTTAAACTACATCTTGGTACAGCATGTCGTTCCTCTTCAGAGAACTGGGCTGAGTTTTATTGTTTACCTTAACCTTTGGTTTCAGCCATTCACATTAAAACCCAAAATTAATTAAGTGCCATTCAAATTTGTGGAGCTGGACAGACACTCGCATGTTTCTATTTCAAAGCAGACTCATCCCATTTCTATTTTTGTGAGTTAAGAGTGCTTTTCAGTGAAGAAGTAACAGACATGGCATTAAACCTGCTAACTACATATAAAAGTTAGGGATATTTTGCTTTCAAGTAGAGCTGGGCGATATGGCAAAAATTTTTATCATGATACATTTTTCTTTATTGATCAATCTCGATAATTATCACAATATAAATTTTTCTAACACTGTTATAGTTTTAAACAACATCTTTCTAAAAACATCATACTAAATACAAGAAATGTTACTATTTAAAATATTAAAATGTTTATTGCCAGAACATAATATTGTAGCGTCTGGCTGGACACGTTGAAAGGATGGACTAGAAAGACATTTACAGTCGTCGTTTATTGTTGAAACTTACAATGATTGCTGTCGGCGGCAGCCACTGCAAAATACAACAGGCTACAGAGCCAAGCTAATATGCTAATGCTAACACACACACACACACACACACCGAGCGCCACCTCCTTCTCCTTCTCACACAGACGAGCACACAGCAACCTTGCACTCTCTCGCCTGGCCAATCACACACTTGTCTTAAACACAACAGTGCATTTTGGCGGCGCTGGTGAGGAGGAGCGAACAGGCAACAGTATTACACATCAGAACTCACTGTCAACTACTTAGATACGAAATGAAAACAAACGTTAATGCTTATCGAATTCTATCGTCCCGGTTTATCATCGTCATCGAGGGAAAACTTACAATGAAGAAAAAAAAAAATCTATATCGTTTTATCGCCCAGCACTACTTTCAAGTGAAATTTACTTACAGGTGAACTTAATGTGACTTTCTCTAAACATCTGAATGCACATGTTCAACTGTTCAATTTTTCAGTATGTTTTACACAACTTGCTGTTCTCGAACAAGGAGCTTAACGGCAAAATTCACAACAGGTCCATGAATCGACCAATAACTGTCCTGGTTCAATTAGAATTGGTATTTAAAGTGTCCTCCTCATCATGCTGTTCAAATTTTGACATCAAGACTAAGACGACACCCAACAACTTATCAACAGGACTTCAAACAGGATGTTCTCAAACAGAAATGACCACTGAGCTTAGAGTGTCACAGAGTGTCATCAGCAGGGATACAGAGAGACTGGAAGAGTCACAGAAAGGTATAGAAGTGAACGCCTTTGGCCACATCCCACACTGAGGACTGCTTCATTGTGAACAGTGCCCTGAGGAACTGTGTGATGAATGCCACACAAGTCCAGGCACATTTAAGGGAGAGAGAGGCACCCAAGTGTCATGTCAGACCATTCAAAATCATTTACATCAGTGTGGTCTGTGTGCTAGACGACCTGCAAGGATACCTGACCACAACATCAGGCACAGGCATCACCTTACATGGACCAGAGAGCATTTACCATTTTTTATTCAACTTATCAACATTTTGGCACTGAACAGTCAGGAACCAGGACCATTACAGTACAGGTTTCTCAATACTATCACTACTTATTGATCCAGTGAGGAATGTCCAAACAGCATCATAGCCACTTGAGGTAATATTTGAGGTAATACATGGAAATTACTCATCACAACTTAGGCTCAATAAAGACAAAATGATTTAAAGTGTGAAGCAGTCTTCCCATAGGTAGAACTTACCCTCATACTCTGCCTTCTTAGTAGTCTCCAGGTTCCTCCATTCTGTTCCCACAAGACGACTGAGTTCACCAAATGAATAATCAGGATGGCGAGCCTTGATTACAGCCCGCATCTCACTACTAAACAGGATGTAACCACTCATGTTGATCTTGCGTTTGGCTCCCTCCTTCTTGGATAGACCTTTCATTGACTTTGGTGTAGACTGGACAGAAAAATCAATGAGTGTACAATGAAGTATTTAATCCATCACACAGCATTTTTACCAGGAGGACTTGAGAAGTGCAGGTTCAAGTTTCAATGAGGCCATCTCGATATTGTCACTGTCCAAAGAAAAACAAGCATCTCCAAACTGGCAATTTAACAGACACAAAAAAACTTTCTTTACTTTAAGGAAAGTTAATGTGAAGAGATTACATTTTGGAGAATTCTGTTTTGTCCAATCATCACAATTTTAACACCATTTGAAGGACATCTGCTGAGCTCTATACTAAAATGGGAGATACTTTGTCTTTGGACAGCAACTAAATGCATTAATTTAGCTGATCATTTGATTAAAAAAAGTAATTTATGAAGAGCTAAATAAAGACATTTTATATGGACGTCTAGTTGGTAGACATGTAAAAGTGTGAAACCTGTGGTGGTGTGTAAGGCAGGTCCATGTCAGTAGTTATGGATGCCTGACTCTGAGACATGGAGGCAGTTTCTGGTGCTTCATCATCATCTTCATCCATTTCATCTAGATCTTCATCCAGGTCCTCCATGTCTGCAAACTTGGCCTCTAGCTCTTCAATCTTCTTATCCAGCAAGGGAGATGGCTCCTTCTGAGGTGCAACAGGTTTCCTAAAAACAGGAGAAAGCTCAGTAACATTAATCAGTAGATACAGGTGAACAGAACCACAAAGACATGAAGGTGCATTAACAGTACAGTGGTCCTCCACACAAATTCATGAAAAAAACTCTTCAGCACCAACCCATTACACAATGATGTGCCATTGTAAACTGTAAAAGCACCTGAAGTAGTAGATTTCATCATCCACCACTTTTGCAGAGAGAGAAAACCTTTTCAGGCCTTTAAATTTCTTCATCTGCTTCTCGATCTCAATGTAGCGGCTCTCACACAGGTGAATATCCTCCTCTGCACACTCAGTAGGCCTACAGGAAATGAAGTCCTTAAAGGAGGAGACGACACATTTCCCTATGAGGAGAATGACAGAGAGGTGAATTGATAAACATAAAACAGACACTGCTGATAATTTTGAGTGTAACACTGGACCATTTAGCATTTTAAAGCACTGAAACAAGAACTTTAACATGTTTCAAGTACCTATGATGCACGTCATGGGGCAGGGCTCCTCCAGGTTGCTGAGGAACACTTCATGCTTGTAGAACATCTTTGTGGGCTCATGCTCAGTCTCTTCAGGGTGGATGAATATTGGGCCAAAGAAAAATGCTGCTCCATCTCGCATCCACATCTTCTCAATCCTGGCCACACAAAACCAAAAGGACAACACAGCTAACCAAACTATACGATATCAAGTCTACATATTAGAACAGAATCCATCAATGTTAAAAAATCCATGGAAGGCATTTGGATGATTTGCTCACCTGCCGATTCGTGGACGTACCATCCCATGTGACCGAACATAGACAAAATCACCCACTTTCAGCCACATATTATCGTACAACAACTGTTCATAGTACTGACATCCTAGCTCCCCATTGGCTACCTCTACAGGAACATCCTCTCTCTCCTGTGTGTGTATAAAATGTGGAAATAATTAAATGGTCTAAACATATATACATTTTCCTTTTCCAGTCTGCCATCATATAAATGGTACATACTTTTTCAATGAAGCCACTTTGATCATCTGCAACATCTGCCATTTTTTCTTGGTCTCGCTTTACACCACTGACAAACATGGAAACAACTCTAACTACCGGCAATGGTACATCACGAGGCACCAACTTTACAGAACTTGCTGGCATGGCCCATATTTTGATCTTCTTGAAGCCTTTGGTCCGAGTGGAATAACGAGACTCACAGACAAAGACATCATCTGGTTTGAAGCCCTCAGGCTGAAGTTTGAAATAGTCCTGAAAAATGGAGTACATTACACACTCAGGGTTACACACAAACACTATAATAATTTGTATTTATGGGACGATTGTGAAAATATAATCTACACTACATGCAGTTTGGTCACTAACGTTTACAGTACAGAGATTTTATGCTCCATTTACTTTCACAAACAGGACCACACATTTCCCCAATATCTTGCTCAGAGGAACTCTGTTGTAGTAATCACTCTTGAATACTTCCTTCTCCAGGAACTTGCGTATAGCCAGATGGAAGGTCTCGCCTGGTCGGTAAAACCAGCAGCCATACATCCACTGCTCACCTGTAGAAAATAAAGAGAAGAATGTGATTAAATGTATCGTTTTATTCCCTAGCAATTCACTTCTTGTTGTACACTTTTGGTAGAGACGATATAGTATAATATGACCTTTAGTGACATTTGCACTGTTTCACATACCAAGTGTCCTTCAGTGCTGCCCACTGATGGCGCTAAACCATAAAATTATAACTGGAATTAAACATTTCACTCACCATTCTCATCCTTCCACAATTTCTCAATGCAGACGATGTGTGGCTGCAGGTTTGCTTCAGTTGGTTGTACATACACACAGTCACCTATACTGTAGGTACTGTTCTCAAAGCTACAGTCCTGACTGTAGGCACTCTGAGCATCTGCTGACCACTGTCCCGTGGCAGGACACCCTGCCTTTTCCTCATCTGCAAATTCACAATACAGAAGCAGTAGTTTTTTTAGGTCAAGTGTTTCACAATGAACTAAGCTTATATAGTAGACAGACTACTTATAAACTAAAAAGGACAGTGTTGAGACAAACGCAGAAAAAAAAAAAAAAAAAAAAAAAAAAAAAAACTTAATCTCAAAGAAATGCAAGGGATGAAGGATAGACGAGTTTACCTTTCTTCTCCTCCTCTCTTTTTAGTCGATCTTCCTCCATTTCCTGAGGCAGCTTTTCCCTCTTCTCCTGCTCCACATCAGCATGTAAGTGCTTAGATGTGTAACTCAGTGCTGGGGACAACAGGATCTCACCATTCTTACACAGCTCATCGCGGATCTTCACAAAGAACTGCTGCATCTCCACAGAGTCCTCAAATATCTCAGAGTCAGTTCTGAAGAGACAACAATGTTTCTTATAGCTGTGCTTGAACATTTGTGAAGCCTTTAGATTTTGGTTTGCTTTTTCTACTTTTAGGACAGGTGTGAGAACCTGATTAATTTTTAGTAAAATTTATGCTGAAATAGTGCTGGGCGATAAAACAATATAGATTTTTTTCACGATTTGTCCCTCAATGATAAGCCGGGACAACACAATTTGATAATCATTAACGTTTGTTTCCATTTCACATCTAAGCAGCTTGACAGCGAGTTCAGAAGTCTAATGCTGCTGCTTGTTAGCTCCTCCTCAACAGCGCTGCCCAAATGCACTGTTGTGTTTAAGACAAGCTGTGATTGGGGGAGAATGTAGTGGGGCCGGGCGAGAGAGCGCGAGGTTGCTGTGTGATCGTCTGTTTGTGTGAGAAGGAGGGGGGTTTGCTGTGTGTGTGTGTGTGTGTGTGTATGCATCAGCCTGACTGCTAGCATTAGCCTGTTAGCTTGGCTCTCTAGCCTGTAGTTATTTTGCTGTGGCTGCAGCCGACAGCAATCATTGTAAGTTTCAACAATAAAGCGACGACTCTAAATGTCTTTCTCGTCCATCATTTCAACGCGTCCAACCGGACGCTAAAATATTATGTTCGGGCAATAAACAATTTAATATTTTAAATAGTAACATTTCATGTATTTAGTCTGATGTTTTTAGAAAGATGTTATTTAAAAACTATGACAGTGTTAGAAAATTTAATATCGTGATAATTATCGAGATTGATCAATATAGAAAAATTTATCGCGATAAAATTTTTGCCCATATCGGCCAGCTCTATGCTGAAATATAGAAAATTGTCAAGAATTCACAAACGTTGAAGGACCACTGTACATTTACATGAAACTGCTACTGAAGGTTTATTGAAAGCTGTGCCATGTCAGAAAAAAAATAATCATGTACCATGACGCCCTGCTTCAAGTAACTAAATTTAAAGATCTCAGCTCACCTGTTGAGGCGTCTAGCTTTCTCCAGAACCTCAAAAAAGTGCTCCTGGAATACATCCAGTCTCCTGTAGCGTCCGCGCTCCACATTATTACGGATTACATCCAGACTCAGTGGGGGGTCTTCTGGATTGCCAGGATCCACAGCTGGCACTTCTGCCAGGGAGTCACTATAGCAACGCCCCTCATCATCTTGATGGCCCATCACGGACACAAAAAGACTTCGAATTAGCTCACGGATTAGGGGAGCGACAGACACGCCACCTGAAGTTCTGTCCTCCCTCTCTTCTTCTTCCTCCAGCTGCCGACGAGCATTCAAGAAGGCTCTGTGGAGCAGTAGGGCATCGCGGTAGATGAGGGACTCTGGCTCATTGTATGTACATGCATTATTGAACATAAGGATGAAGTCTTCAGCCATCGAGTCGATGTCTTGATAGCGACCTTGAACCATGTGGCTGCGCACTCGCTCCATGTCAATAGGTCGCTTGATGGCAGCATAGTAGTCTGGAAGCTCTGAGCGAGAGGGAAGACGCAGGAACACAGTGCTAAGGCGACGGCCACGGTTGTCTGTGAAATTACGCACAGCTTCATAGAGGTCACTAAGCTTCTGCTGCAAAGGGGTGGTCTGTGAACGTGACTTCTTAGGAGAAGCTGCACCACCACTCCGCCCTGGGCAAGAAGAGTTGAATGTCAGAATGTAACATATAGAGACAAAAAAATCTGGTATTATCTGTGTACAAGATATGGTTTTAGCAAATTACATAACATACGCAATTTGAGCTTGGGTGAACCCACATCATCATCTTCAGGTGGAGGTCCAAGTTCCTTCAGCTTATCCTTCAAAACCTTTTCTAGGACATCCGAGTCATTGTAAACCTGTACATTAAGAATGAGTACAACACGATCTTAACTACTTCAAATCTCCAGATTCAAACACAAATTATACTGAATACGCACCTGAGAGCCCTCCTCATTGTAGTGACGAGCATTGCGAAACATGAGCTTCATGTCATTAATGAAAGCCTCTTCGTTGCTGTATCGTTCTGTACGAATATTGTGCTCAATGGTGCGTAGGTCCATGGGCTCCAGAATGACCTGGTAGTAGTCAGGATAGTCTTTCTTTGAAGGTTTGGACATGAAAAGGTCGCAGAGGCGACGACCTGTGCCAGACTCTTTTGCATCAGTCACTGCTCCATACAATGCTTTCATCCTGTGCTTCTTGGTGTTTTTCTTATAGCTGTGATAGAAAAATTAACGAGAGCAAATAAAATACACATTCATACAAGTCTTAGGCAACCATGAAAATTGTTTAAAACTTTGTCTCAGCAGCAAGTGTGCTTTTAACCACTTTTTAATGACTAAAACATTCAAATAAATGCAAATTAAACAATATTCTTATGAAGTAACAAAACTTTGTTGTTTAAGTAAATAAATACATATGTTCAGAGGAACGTTTAACACTGAAGTAGATCCCAGACGGTAACTGTAAATACCAGACAAACACAAAAAAGATAAATAAAGGACAAATATACCTTCGCTTTTTAGTTGCTCCTGTATCAGGGGTCAGTAAACTGTCTCCCTCAGTATCGTCTCTGGGTTCTTTCGTCTTTAACTGAAAACAAAACATGGCAATACACTATAATTTAATCTTTAAACAAATGTAAACAAAAATTAAATATAAAGACACCAGCTTTCACTCTGCACCTCTCTTTCTCTCTCTCTCTCTCTCTCACACACACACACAACTTACAAGACAAACAGGTCCTGTAAATTTAATATAAACAAAAATAAAAGTGAATCCACCTGTATTATTTGCTGTAACTTTTGTGCACGCTTGTATATGGCAGAGTTGGGGACATTGTAGCGTTTTGCATTTTCAAACATTGTTGTGAGGTCCGTTTCAAGCTGCTCAACTCGCTCGTATTCCCCATTTTTCATTCTATCCCTGTGAACAACAAATTACACAGACATCAATTCAGTAAGTCACATTAAATATATTCTTAATGAAATGTAGATTAGATGGACAGAAATTCACCATCAAAACCACTTATCTGTACAATGCCCAAATGCACAAGTCACAAAGTCCTGTTACCTGATCTGCTGGAGAGAAAGAGGGTTTTTGATCTGCTGGTAGTAGTCCGGGTACTCCCTGCGTGAAGGTAGCTGGAGGAAAGGTTCAGACAGAAGCTGCCCCTGAGCATTACGACTCTTGCGGACTACCTGATACAACCGAGAGACTGGGTCAGATGAACTCAGCCGAGACTGACTACTTTCAGACTCTTCCCCAGCATCGTACCTCACAGAACCTAGAACAAGAGATGCTTGGTCAAAATCAAAAGCTATTAATGATTTTTAAACTGATTTAAGAATAAAAAGTCCAGTATCTTGTACAAATTTACCATATTAGAAATACAATATCTATTTTAAAATAAAATATTATTGTGGGAATCTAATTTAATTGCAAAACTCAAACCTGAGCATGATTAAATTGAATATTACTGGCTATTTAAATAACAATAAAATGTACATAAAACACACCAAGATTTGTTGGACTTTTAAAACACCCTGAGCATACAAAAGTTATTCTTGAATGCAAATGTGTGTGCAGTAGGATGATGAAAGGTACCTGAGAGAATGGAGTCTTCATCACTTTCAGAGCCAGTCTGCAGAGTCATGGTAATGGCAGACAGACGCTCACCCTGAGCAGACCTCCGATTCCTAAAACAGCAAACAAAGAACATCAGACATGAAATCTAAAGCTTTTCAATCCAGCTGGGAAATTTTTTGACAGTTGACATACCTGATGCGGAGGCTAGATTTTGTAGGTTCCATCTGTTCAATTTCGGTTCTCCTTTGAATGAAAACCTTCTTGATGGTGTTTGCATCCTTTAAACAATAAGAGAGAAAAAAGGAAAATATAGAATTTAAATACTATTTGATAGTAAAAAAAACTATTTACAGTACAAAATATAAATATGAATTACCTTGAAAACCTGTGAACCAGGTTCATTGTAGGTTTTGGCATTTTTTGCCAACAGATCAATGTCCTTGGCCATGGCACTGATGGATTTGTAGTGCCCCAGCTATATATATAATAAAAAATACAGTAACATAGCATTTTATTTCTGCATATGATTCAGTTTTTTTTAAAAAAAAGCTCTTTCATTCTGTAGGTTTTAAAATGTGTAAGCTATTTTGAAAGCATCTGTAGTGGTAATTTAGGAAATAAACAAGCATACCTGTATCCTCTGAGCTATGGTTCGTAAATCTATTGGCTCTTTAATAATGGCATAGTAATCTGGATATTGCTGCAAAAACAGAAAAGCCATACACTCTGATAAAGCTTCAGTAGTCAATATGTTTTGCTCTGGAGAAAATGTATTGGAAAAAAGCATATTACCAGTTTAGACGGAAGTTTCTGGAAGAGTTCACTTATCAGTCTCCCTGAAGAGTCAGTGTAAGACACCAGGGCCTCTAAAAGCTGTTCTAAAACTCCTTTCAGATAGTTGGGTGGCGCCTGACATTTGGAAAGAAAATCAGGGGAAATATTGTAATACAGCTCAGGGTTTTTTTTTTCTTGCTTTTATGTTTGTCTCTCTTAGGAGTCGTTCTTAACTGAATGGTCAAGCATGTCAATTTTTTTTTTTTTTTTACACCGACTCTATACAATTCACAGCACATAAGGTCTCATAATCACTGTAATGAGGACAATGATCATTAAAGTGGATAGAACAAGAAACTATTTATATCAGTATAGCTGAATAATGAAATAAATAATGGAACTGTCATAGCCGGAATCAGGGTTCTAAATTAACTTTTTTGATCACTAGCCAATGTGGCTGGTAACTCTGTAAAGTTACCGGCCAATCAGAATTTCCACTAGCCAAATTTTATGCAGTAAAAATAAGAGAAATGAGTGCCACTGAATGCATTCTTTCTTTCTTTCTTTCTATCTAATTTGAACCACATCTTCAGTGCTCTTCTTCTTCAGAAGCGGCATCAGAATCTGAGCTACTCTCATTTTTTGCTGCACGTTTGTGCACAAAGTTAGGCCCAGCTGCTCTCTGTCTTGCTCTCTGAAGTCTGTTCAGTGGTGTTAGCATTCATTTACATGGTTTCTCGCACTGTTTTCACTACAAACTGCGCAGCCAATGGGCGTATAATGTCATGACGTAGTGCAAGGGTGCACACTTTTTCAGCCTGCATAGTCTGGACAGTAGTTGCTGACAGCCAGCCTCAAGCAAACCTCAAAAATGATCATCAGTCATAGTGGAATGATACTTGGACTTAATGATCTTCACGTGTGAAGTCCAGGCTGATGCTGAATAATGTAGTGAAGGCAAACACACTTAAAAAATGACAGTAAAAAAAGTCCTCCACTCTGTATGGAAATGGTCAGGTTTAGGTTTCTTACACAGGCAGAACAAACATACATGTTAAGAACTTACAGTGACAGGTGAACATGGACTGCTGGCCAACTTGAAAAAACACTGGTTTACAAGTCCAAATGCTGTTTTATGAAGCGATAGCATAGACAGCCAATCACACGTTAGCAAGACACGGCAGAGCCAATTGAATGACCTTGTGGGGGGTCTAATGTGAAACTTGATTCATATTGAGTGGCTTGGATTACTGCTGGGTCCTAGTGCTCGACCAAGCTCCCTGTATGTCAATCAAGTGAGATGTTTTATAGCAGTGATGCCCAACCTTTTTCGGCCTGGGGGCCATATCAATTTCCAACATGCGTGTCACTCTTCACTCTTCTGTAATTTCAAAATCGCTGTTTGTATCATGAATAAATACCAAGAGTTGGGCAGTATCAGATATGTTGGTGGACTTGTCAGCGGCAGTAGAAAACATTTAGAAACGTGCTGCTTTGTCCTTGTTTTGATTGGAGATGTTTCCCCATATCTTCCACTCGCCTTGTAATCGTCACGCGAGAAAGGCTGACAACTTCAACTGCTTCTTTCTTTTCAGGACACATTTCCTCCTCCACTGCTAGCAAGCACTTTTTATGAATTCGCCATCGGAAAAAGTAAAGATCTGTCCACTTTTCTTGGAAGTTTCTGCACTCAGAGTCAACTTTTTGTTTCTTGGGCTCTCCCATTTCACCAGTGCACAAATGTTGAATCTCATGGGTCCACTCACGTTGCTACCAAAAGGAAACTGCCAAAAATGCAAAAAAGGTGCGTGTGTATGGCAGTTTTCTGTCACACATTGGGATGGAGGTTTTTGGGGATCTGGCAACCCTAATCGCAACTCCGTAAACAGAACTGGTCGTCTATAATTCTTAAGAATAATAATCATATCATAGTTAATTTGACATACAACACACACAAATAATATTTTTCTTGTAACATATAAATACAAATATATAATAAAAGTATTGTACTCTTGTAAAAAGAGGATCGCAACCAGGGTTACCAGGTTTGTGAAAATGCATTCACTGGTAAACTTTCCGAGGGGGGATGCATGGATTTTTGCACTAAATAGAAAATAAAATGAACAATATAATGATTTATTTTTTAATGCTTTTGTGATTGGGTGCTTTAGATTTTATCAATAGATAGATAGATTTTATTTAGATAGTATCAGCTTGTGTATGGCAGTTTTCTGGCTGGAGGATTTGGGGGATCTGGCAACCCTTAACGCAACTACGTAAACAGAGCTGGCCGTCAATAATCCTCGTGGACATGAGTGACATGAATGTTAGAATACCGCAGAAATCCATCGAAGAAAGATTGAGAGACGCCCTAACGTTAGGATAGATCTTCCCTTTGTTAACATGCCGAGGACGGGGCCGGATAGCACTGTGTAGGCCGTAGGTTGGGTGGCGAGGACGGATGAAAGGCTGACGTGTATTTTTTAATGCCATGCGATCTACCCACACTACCCTTGCGATCGACCGGTGCACCCCTGACGTAGCGTTTAGGCATATAGTGTTCATTGAAATGTAGGAAGTACTGCCAGGGGATAAATGACCGAGAACGGAGCCTTATGTATCATGCATGTAATGCCTCTTGAATCACTGGCCAAATTGGCTAGTAAGATTTTATTAACAACCGCCAAATTGATTTTTTTACCCGCATTTGGCAGGTTGGCGGGTGTTAATTTAGAACCCTGGCCTGAATCTCAAGCACCTGCATCCTCCTTGGAATACAAACCTACATAAGCAAAACACAGTAAAACCTTGATACAGTTTGAGCCAATAATAAATAATAATAATAATGAAAATGAATAATAATTTATTATATATA
>BRDA01012683.1:0-13565 GCA_036984385.1 Crenuchus spilurus | reverse complement strand
TATGCTCAATTTCTTTTTTCCAGCCACTTATTGCTACTTGTCCCAACTTTTTTGGGATTTGTTGACACTGAAATTTTGAAACAACATATTTTTCATGTTACATTTACTCAGATTTAACTTTTGATCTGTCATCTATGTTCTATTACGAATAAAATATTGACATTTGCCATCTCCACATCATTGCATTCAGTTTTTATTCACAATTTGTATAGTGTCCCAACTTTTTTGGAATTCGGTTTGTACAGTATATGCTTAACAACAAACATGTTTATTGCTTTTTGATTTTTTATTGTTATTAAACAAACAGATTTGGCAAAGTGCTATAATATTTATTCAGATTTCAAGTATTTCAGGAACCCCTGAGTCTTTAACTTATTTGAAAAAAAATATAAGCAGCACACTAGACAATGATAGCACTATTTTTAACGCGTTAAAACCTTTTGTAATTAATTAATCGAAATTAACGCGTTAAAGTCCCGGCCCTATATCATATCTTATTTTTTTCTATGAAGAAGAATTCACATTTATTGTTGGAAAAAAAAGGAACATTTATTATATACTGTACAGTAGTTGTCATCACAAATCTAGGGGTAAAAATATACAAGCCCTGTTTTTCTTGTACTTTAGATCCTTCAGCAGAAAACCAGACACCCCTTCCTGGACCACTTGTACAGCAGGGAAGGTATTGCAGCTTCCGGGCACCAGGAGGAGCATCACAAAAACTTTGCTAGGTTTTACTGTCGGGGGAGGCCTTATATTTAGCAATTCGGCAAAACCTCTACTAGGTCTTATTTTAGGGGATTGAATAAACACATATAAACTGTATTTGACTACATATAGTGACAGAAAAGAAAATATCCACTTCACAAGTAAAGAGGAATTCAATACATTTTTTAAAATCTCTGCAGAATTAAGAAGAAAGTGATTCACTTAAGGCCTTACAGAGACCTGCTGGTGGTAATAGGAACCAGACATTCACCTTTGAAAACTCTCTCTTAGAGAATTATTACAAGTAATCAGGGCTGGGTTTCCTAAATGCATTTAAGCATAAACATCATTATTAAATGGTAGAGCATTCACATACGTTCTCTACCAGTGATCTTATTATTATGAAGCTTTGGGGTAGCTGGGCCCAGTTTTAAGCCAAAGATGTGATAGATTTTAATCAGTTGAGTCAGCTGGCGCCATCTGCAGATCAAATGTGTGAATGCATTGTGAACATAAATAAACAACTTGTTTAGTGTATGCAAGCCATTGTATATAATTAGGTATTCTGTTAGTAACATGGTTGTTTTTGAATATTGAACATTATAGCTTTTATGTAGCCTATGTGTGCCAGTATTCTTAAAATCTCTTGAGGTTGTCTTAGACATCTGAAAAAACGTATGAATCAATAACTGCTGATCAGTCCATAACATCTGAATCAGGAGTAGGTTTGGGTACTGCTCTGTGGCACTAGTGAGAGGAAAAGTTGTAACCACATGTGAGATTTTAAATTTCAATGGTAATGTTGATGGATCACACTGGTTCTACTTCTCTGGGTTCTGGGGCTGTAGTTTCAGACCGTCTCAGCAAAATAAAGTCCTAATGAGCAGCAAAAAGGCTGGGACAGCAGGTTTTCAAGGCCAAGGATATCTTGTTTCAAACCTAATGTCCTCATCTAACCTGAGCTTTTTTCTCCCTATGGCTCCCTCTTCCTCCTCCTACCTATTAGGTATGTAATTTGTGGTCTGATTCAATCATTTGGAGAGATTTGTTTTCCTGGTTAATGTTGCCCTCTTTGGAGCGTCTTCAAATTAGATTGGAAGAAAGAGGCATACATGCATCCACCCGGTTATGTGAGGGTGGCCAGTTAAGGTCAGCCTCCGTAACTGAAAGTAGTATAGGTTTTACTGTACATGAACTTTGAAATGATAAATAAATGAATATATAGAAGAAACTAGCAAATCTAGATGATGAAGTTCAATATACTTCATTAACTGTCCCGTTGTTCATTGCATCTGTTGTGTTGTCCTTTGTGTTAGTTATTGTATGTTTTAATTATGTTAATATTGATTTATGCGTTATTTCTGCACTTCCCAGCAGGCACAATGATGTAAAAATGTTCTGACAATGTCTACATTCTTGCAGCATTGAAACAACATTGTGAATAGTTTCTGTCCCTGCATGGTTCACACAGCTTTATTACTTACTGCCATTCACATTGAAACAGGCTGTGGAAATTGAGATGTCAATGATTTAGTGAATTTAGGCTATATAGGTGATATATATTTTGGGATATTAAATATTTCAAGATCAGTTTAATTTGAAAAGAACAGGTGATGATTACTAGCTCTGTGGTCATAACTCCACTGTAAAGTACAGTGGAACCTCAGTTATTATTAAATAATTAATAATTTTAATAATAACAAATTTTGCACTGGTTATCGTCAACTTTTTTAGAGGGAAATTTTGTCCCAGTTATTGTTCATCCGCCTGGTTTTCGTCGGCGCGCCCACATGACTAATTTTTCAGATACAAAGCATCTACCCACGTTTGTCATTCATTCTGGCTTTGTTTCTCATAGTTTATCTGGCTTTCTTTCTCACTGATTATGCTCAAAACAAACTAAAACACGTCACACTAAAGTGAGTGCACGCAGCAATGCTGCCTAAAAATGGGTGCAAAAACAAAGGCTGCGGCTGGACCACACTGGCACTCTCTAAAACAGAGCGTAAACCTGTAAGAGTGATGTTAAATGTGCATTTATCCATTTCATTAGGCTTTTGTATTTATTTCTCATTGTTGTCTGTATGTAAAACTATAGTTATTCTATATAAAAAATATTTTTGTTAATATTTTGGAGTGTCTGGAACAGATTAATTGGATTCACATTATTTCTTATGGGAAATATTGCTTCAGTTATCGTTGGTTTATCATACGGCACTTTCGAACAGATTAATAATAATTTTCACGCGATATTCTTAATTCATTTTCTATCCAGACAATTAACTGCAGTGTTTGCACATCTGGGCCCGTATGTATGAAACGTCTTAGCGTGGAATTTTGGACTTAAGTGCTGAGAAATTCTTAGATTTGCTCCTAATCACCGAGTTAAGTGTAAGTGCCAGTTATCAAAACTCTGAAGTCTAAGAATCACTCTTACTCTCCCGAGAAGTTAAGACTGCTCCAGAGGTCTCTTAAGTTGTTAAGAGTCGCCACCAGGGGGCAGAGATGGCACTGAGAAGACAGAGACGCGTGCGAACCTTTCAAGAGCGGAAGAATGTCTTTGAAATGTTTGATGACTTTCAGTTAAACGAAATATAAATTTGAAGTGATAATTGGCATCACAGTGTTTGTGTGAAAATGTAAATAAATGACTAAAAAAATATATTTTTGACTTGCCTTTGAGATGTGAATACAGTGTTTTATTTCAGACATTCTTCACAAAAATAATAATTGCACCATTCTTAAGTTAAATGTGAAAGTATTTCAACATTTTTAAAACTTTGATCTTTACATTTCTCAGGAAATATTCTTAAACTTGAAATCCGATGCAGTGATTGGTTCTTTCCGGGGGTTTGGAAATGACGTCATCCCAGAATCAGCTTTGCGGCACTGACAGGTGTCGTAAATTAGCTCTTAGACGGATACTTGAGAATTACTCCTACACTTCGCTTAAAGTGAGACTGAGAGGCTTAATAAATCATTTTTAGTCTCAGCTTTTAACTAATAATTTTAGACTTAAGTGCATTCTTAGCAGCATTCTTAGGAGAAATTTTAAGAAGTTTGATAAATACGGGCCCTGAACATTTAAAACCCATATAAGCCTACTAGGAATACGATAGTTGATCACTTTCTTTTATCTTTTTTGCTCTGTAAGCAACAGAGGTCACCTGCGAGTCCTGTAAGCATAGACTGTGTCCTAAAGAAAGCTTAGAAATATCCGTAATTCCTGAACTGCAATAATCACGCTGTAATGAACCCGATGCATGTTGTTAAAATCCTTACAGACTAATTACACAAGCTGTAAGCAGCCTTTTTTTTCCCTGCCTCCCATCTGGCACCTGTAATCTTTCTGTCTAGGGCCAGTTGGATTTTCGCTTGATTTATGGGAGTGATTGGCAAAAGAGGAGGCTGATAAACGGTTGCAGCGTTTCATTCCTCTAAAAATCGGAGTCGTTATTGGAGAGCTCTGAATCCCTGCAATCTAATAATGCTCTCAGTGTTCTTTTCGAGCTTTTAAACTAATTTGTGATTGATCGCTAATTATCGGTGACGGAGCCTCTCGAGACAGCACTTTCCCATCCTGAGCGTTCATTCCTATCTTTAAACTGTTTGAAAGGAGCTATAACTTTCAAACGGTCGACTTGGCTCCCCCCGGTGGAGAGTCAATAGGCAGCCGCCAGACGTTTGAGTGATCATTGATGTCCGTTGCCAATACTGCAGATTGCCTCTCAACAGAAATAAACCACCTGGCATGTAAATGTGTAGCCTGGTTTTGATAGTACTGTAGTTGCCAGTCAACATGGTTATTGCTGTTATTGAACCTTGTATTGGTTATTTGTTTAATACCCTTCCCTCCATGCACTTTAGTTGACAAATCCACATTCCTTAATTGCGTGAACATTGATTTCAGTTCCAGTCAAAGAAAGAGAGAAAGCAGGAGAGAAAATGCCTACTTAAAGACTGGACATATATTAGTCTTATTAGAGCAGCAAAAGCAACACAGCGAGTCGAAAGGCACGAAGCTCTAGGACTCTCGTGGAGAGGCTCCCAGCAGACCTAGCAGTTTAATTTGCTTTATGTATTTTAACAATATATATATTTTCTGTCATACTTGTTCAAGACTGACTGTTTAAATTTTTTTTCCCAATTGTTTTGTCACAGATTGAGAATGTCATGTCAGGAGAGAGTGATGCGTAATCCCTGAGTGAAGAGCTAACATTACTGACATCATCCTGCTCTCCAGAGAAGTGGTTTTCAGGTGAGTGATCTCATATTTTTATGCTTCTATATATCATTCTCATTTTAATTTTAAAAGGTAATGAACAGCACACACATTCCTTGCACACCTCTAGGATGGGTTACTGTGTTGTGAATGGGAAGTGAAAAGTACATTTAATTGACTTACTGCACCCACTCTGCTTTTGTTCTTCTTCACATTACTTTCTAATTCATGTTGATTAATAGAGATTATACACGATGAGCTATGAGACTGTAATGCTCATTTTAATTGTGAAAAATTCTTGGAACGTGTCGTTCCAAAGTTTCCCAAAGTTTACTACTTTAGCTTTTCACTCGACCTGTAAGCTTAATGTTGCTATCAAGAGTCTTATAATTCACAAATCATCACCCTGCCTCAAAACTTTTTTAGTAATACCAAACGCACTTTCTTAGGCAAAATCAGATTTCCTATATGCACAGTACCAGTCAAAAGTTTGGAAAACTCCTGAACATTCAGTGGTTTTTTAATTATTAAAAATGTTCTACATTGTAGATTAATACTAAAGTCATCCAAACTATGAATAAATATATATGGAATTATTTAGTAAACAAACAAGTGTTCAACAAACCAGAACATGTTTTATATTATACAAATATAAAAGTTGGCGCTTCTTACTTAGATGCCAGCTTTCTTGGCATTTTCTCAGTCAGCTTTATGAGGTAGTCACCTGGAATGGCTTTCAGTTAACAGCTGTACCATGTAAAGAGTTCATGACTTGCATTCTTTGCCCTTTTAATGTGTTTGAGACCATCATTCTGGTAAGTTTACTATATGATTCCCTATTTGTTCTTTCATAGTCTAGATCACTTCAGTATTTATTTACAATGTAGAAAACTGTAACTGTATGACATGCTGTTAAAAAACAAGGAAATGTATGTTGCATAGCTGAAAACAACAATGAAGCCTGTATACATTTGTTCATTTTTGTATAAATTAGATTTATTCCTTCTTAGTGAGACCCTACTGAAAATTACTTCCCAGACAGTTGTTCCATCCTTTGCCAAAAGGCGGCAGTAGAGCTTTATATTAGCAGTATATGAGCACAGATTTCTGCAATGAGACATGGAAAAGGACAAAACCAATGCGTTTTCTGCCATTTACCACTTTTTTTTTTAACCTGTCTTTGATTTCATATTCTTATTGCCAGTTTTAGTCTCTAGTTTACATTTTGTCATGAGAGAGAACATTTCAGGGGTGTCCAGTTACACTGATCTGGCTACAGGTTTTTCTCCCAACAAAGCAGGAGGACACGGTCTCAGCTGTTGGTAGGTTGAGACACATTAATTAAGTAGCTGGTATCAGGTCAGGTGTGCTCTGGCTTGTTTGGAATGAAAACTACAGCCACACCGGCCATTTGTGGATAAGATGGGAAACCTTTATTATGTTTCTTCACACAAGTCAGTAAAAGTAGTAAGTAGTAATATTTTATTCTAAAAGGAATTTGTTTAGACTGGTTCAGTTGATTGCTCATAAAGGAACCTTTTCCACTGCAGTTTGTTTTGAGGGTAGAGTTAATGCCTTCTACCTGACACAGAAGCAATAGAGCATCGGTATTTAAATAAAACGGATAAAAAATGCATTGTAATGTGATCAGTATTTTCTGTAAGTTGTAGTATCTGTTTTATTTTGAGTACTTTAAAGTCTTTTAAGAATGCAGCGTAGACTAGGCTATGTTTTGCTGGAATAAAACTGAATTATCTTCCCTTGATGTTCAGCTTATTGTAATGAGAGATGGCACATGGCATATGTTAAGATATGTCGAAGATAAAAGACCTTGACATGCAAAATACCATAATTCTTAGTCCATAGGAACCGTAAAATAGATTTTTCAGCTATTGCTTACTTGGCAGTATTGATAAGGTTCAGTATAATTATATTACATTTTATAAGTATATAAAACACGTCAGATTAATAAGAGTGCATTAATAGCTCATTAACTAATGATTAACTGAACAAATCATTAGTTCATGAGAATTTGAACATGAACACATGTTTATAATTGACAGTGCATGTAGGTACTAATGATTATATTCATTTTTGCTAATGTTAAGAAATCATTAGTAAATCATTTGTTAATGAAATTCTCATGAACTAATGATTTATTCAGTTATTAATCATTAGTTAATGAGCTATTAATGAAAGTTATTATAGTGTTACCCAAATATTAGTAATAATACAAATAATTATGCATTTTATTTATAGGTGCCTTTAAGGGTGCCTTGAGGACAATTCGAAGCAAACAAAACATGAGGGTTAATCAAGCTTAGTGAAAAAGCACAACAAAAAGGGTGAGTACGCCAGCTGTTTTTGTATGGATGTGTCAATAGGGATGCCCTGCTGCTCTCTTCTCATTGGACAGCTCTTTTCTAATTTAACCTAAAATTACATGGCTTAAGTGAGCAATCTTACTTTTGTGGATCACCCACAGGTTTGTGAAACACCCAGCAGATGATATACACTGTACAAAAGTTATAATACAAATTTAACATCAGTAATATGTGAGACTAATAGTAGTATACTGGTCAAGACTATACACCACATGGCACTAGTCTCAGACTTTAACAGCCATTGAGTCATATTGTTAATTTTCTTTGAAAGGAAGTCACAGGTCATTGAATGTTGTTGTGCCTTGAAGGACAATACTGATGTGCTGGAGTGAGGTCTGACTTGTGTAAGGCAGTAAATTTCCCAGCTTTGTCCTGCTTGTAGTTCTTGTGTACAGACAATGCTGTCTGTTTGTCTGCCCGCAGTAGACATTAAAAGTGGCTAATAGGGCAGGGGCCTAAGAGTGCTGGTCGCTCTCATGCTGGGGTCTCTTAAGGCTTTTAATAGGCTTTATATTTAGGCTTTGAAGTGTCTTGAGCTTAGTGCTTTTATTTTGGTCATCTTGTTGACAAGCCTCCTCCCCCACTTCACCTCTTTAGGTTGTTTTGTCCTTGTGCAGTCAAAGCACCACCTTCACTTCAGTGCAAGTGCTCTTGTCAGCTTTTGTTTTACTTGGCCTTTGACCCTTTGGGCAGATCTTCAGACCAAGCAAGGCCCCTCTGTTTAATTCCACTTGCTTGCAGACACTTGTTCATTGACCACAACAACCTGTGATATTTCTGGTGAAGATTTAATGTATGCATTGGAGAAGTGAACTTAATCATTAATTAATTAGCATCTTAATCCATTTAATCAGTATTTTATACCAGAGTATCTCTTTTGTTTTTGGAATGGGTCTAATCTTCAGTATGCCAAAAGTTTTGACTCGCTTAAAAAGTTATTTTAATGTATATACTGTGAATTTAGATGTTAGATTAGTTACTTTTTATTCAATGTTTCATTAATAAAAAAGGTCATTAAATAAATCACAATTTACATTTTTCAATGTTTATGAAATAGAATGAAGGCTTTATCATAATTTTAACTTCATTCTTAATATTGTCCAGCTTTCTGCTATTCTATTTTAAAATGATCTACGTTCTGGTCATCATTTTGGACACATGTAACATTTTGTTATTTTTATTGTTTTGCATTGCCCAAAATATGCTTTGGAAGCTGACTAACATGCTACAATCAACTACAATCAATTAATATGTTTATTTGTAAACAGACATTGATTCCAAACAATCGTGCAAAATTCTTTATTTTAAATAGATTAATCTGTGCTGTATACTTAATTTTTTGTTTTTGTGGTATGTTATTTTAACAATGTGCTTCTTTCTGTTGTGTGATAGAACAGCAATGAATGGCTTCAGTGCTTTAATAATAGCAGATTGATATAGATATTAGCTTATTTTCAACATTTCAGTGTCACATAGGAAAAGGTTGCGTAGTCCAATTTCTTGCCCCAGACAATAAAACTGGAAGTTCTACACATTCATCATAGTTCACAGGGAATTCACAAATATATGTTGTAAAACATAACTTGAATTTAATTTTTGCCATAATACAAATAATCAGGTTAACTGGCAATTATTTGGGCATCATTTGAGTTGTGTACAGAGATAGTAATGTCAGTAATGAGTAGGTGAGAACTGATGAACTGAAGTCAGATAGAGAGTGATGGGGAGGCAGGCTGAAAGAGAACACGTTTCTACAAAGGCCGATGCCCTCATTGTATAACCTGGTTTGAATGCAAATGGTTTCTCTGAAATAAGTGGGTCAACAAAAAGAATTATACCACAGAGACAACAGTGTGCAGCACCACACTAATCAAATTTGGCCATTTCTCACAGATCTTTGTGCTTAAGTTAATATATGAGGTGACAAAAGCGATTGGATCCATTAATGGTGATTCAATATAATCATTGATATTCCTAAAAACGTTACAGCAAGAGCTTGAGTTTGGATTAAATCAAGAATGATAGATTTTTCTACTGAAAACAATTTTCTACATCATTAGCATAGTACTAATTCTACACTGCAAAACTCATGGAGAGTTAGTGGTACTACCTTTGCAACTGTTTTGGAATAAATTACCATTAAACACAGCTTCCGCAAATGTATCCATTTAAAATTAATATGAAATTGGCATCTATGATCAAAATGACTCCCAGCTCGCACTTTTTGAGCACTGATTAAGATTTTAGTCGATTGTTTTTAAAATTAAGTGGTGTGTAACAAAGTGATTTGAAGTAGCCTAATGACACTTTCATTAAGTTTGTTTAATTTAATTTAATGAATTAATCCATTGTGTACAACTTGTCATTCGCCCCTTTCACAAATCCCAGAATGCACCGCACAACCGGCAATATCCCATTCACTATTTTCTCTTGTTTGTCTGTGCCAGCTACGCTACATAAACTGTTTACAACTTTATTTCGTAAATAAATACTTACGTGATATCTAGTAGCTTTTGTAACTATATGCAGATAATGTCTTTTGATATTAAACATCATATCTTGTTGTGTCAACTTGTATTTTCAATTTATGCAGTGGGTTTTTAGTGTAAACACGTTGTTGCAAGCTATCGTGTTGCATGCTATCAATACTAAGCTACACTATCACGCACAATAATTTGTGGAACACATTTTTTATGAAAATAGCCAAAAATGAATTCAACTGGTGGATAGCCCTACAAATGTCACATTATGAAATAGTACATAAGCCACGCCTAGGCTATGGCCCTGCATGGCCTAATCAAGCCAGCCAGTGTATGTTTATATCATTAGAGGATTATTTATTTATCAGTGCAGTATATATTTCGGTATATAATTAGGGTAGAATAAAAGAATGTTTGCAGTAACCTACCTCCAACAAAATGATCAGAACACACTGTCATAGTCACTTGCTGACCAGTTTTCACGCCTGATGGAACATTCCCAAGTTTTCCTTAATGTGGTATCTTTAGGAAACCTATAGTACGATCTTTTCTGTTGCTGTTGTTTGTCTAGCCCTTGCCGATTACTGCATTGTGGTACACAACATCTAGAACCCTGATTTATAGGCTTGTTTCTACGTATTTTTAACTCTCCTGCCGACACATTCACTGCTGCCATTATGTAAACAACTACATTGGATGTTGCCGTTCGCGCATGGAATTGTGGGATTGTGAATAGGACGAATAGGTGTTTTGTGTGTGTGAACTCTGTGGTCTTGTACAGGTTCTCCACCTTCTACATGTGTTAAATTATTTCTTAATTTAAAAATCTCCTTCTAGGGTAGATACACGTGAGACACTAATGGTTACAGTAACAGGTTGGAGTTCATAAATGAAATCAGAGACTACACGTTGATTTATTTGGAAGGGTGAAAGTATTAAGAGCTTGTCGTACGTTTTGGAGGCTTTTATATACTTTCTTGTTAAATATGTTTCCAGCTATTTTCTACCGACAATAAAAAATGAGTCAGTGTACACACATTTACAATGCCGTTAAGATGTGTAAGCACTTATTGATTTGTTTCATTGTAGTAACAGTAAAAGTTGACTGAAGGGTGAAGTTTATTCCTGTTCACATAGTTGCTTCTGAATGCTAGTTTGTGTCTCAAAGAAAATGAACATCTATAAATGTGACTGTTAGATGGTATTATTAGCATGTTGAATTAAATGTAACGTCAACAGCGAGAGAACATGTTAAAGGAAATGAGTAGAAAATTTGGCAAAAACTGCTTTTTACTTGTGTTAATCGTAGAATTCCTTGACTATTCCTTTCTTGTAGCTCTGATATTGAGTTGCTATAAAACACCGAAGGAAGCATTATTGCAGGCAGGCTTTCCCTTACACAATTTACAGTCTGAGCTATGAACTAAAGGTGCAGCTGTCCGTGACATAAAGAACAGCATTTTACAACTCCAAAAGGCTCTTTTTCATTTTTATTGTTTGTAAACAGTGAAAAAGTCTGTTTGGAGTGTGCTAGGTCATACCTGGCAAATGACACATCCATCTTAAAGAATCAATGCTGGTTATATACTACAAATTCAGTGTCAACATAAACAGCTTTACAATCCCTGCTTGTGATTTGAAATGCTTGAGTGAGTCTGGTGCTTTGTAAGGCCTGAGGGCCTAATGTGGTAGCCTGTTTATCTTGCTTGCTGCACAAGTGCCTTCATGACTTCATCTGAAATAGAGGGTGCCTATAAAAACTGGTAAAGGTGAAGTGCATAAAAATCCAAAGTGATAATGGAACAAGGCTGTAGTTATACAGCAGAAATGACATGCATTAGAATCTGTTTCAGTATTAATTAGAAACTCCATAAATGTACAGTCGTTTGAAAAAACTTGCCATGTCTCTCTTAACATTGGTTATATTTTGGATGTTTATTGGATGTTAGTTGGCATTGATTTACATTTTCCAATAACGCCATATTTCAGTAGGACTGAACAATTTGAGGAAAATGTCTAATTGTGATTTTTCAGACTAATATTGTGATCATTTTCTTTATTTTTGCCAAAAAAAAAAGACCAGATTATCCACTTTTTGTGGCTTGAGGCTTGACCCCTGAATATAAGTGTGCCAGATTGTCAATAAGATGTGGTTGTGATGTCAAAACGAGTGTAGGTTTGGTTGCCCTGGATTGGTCATAGTTACTAGTTCTCAATTTTTAATCAATTTACAGGGTTCGTACGGGTGCTTGAAATTCTGGAAAATGCTTGAATTTTAACGTTCTGTTTTCCAGGCCTGGAAAGTGTTGGAATTTTGGAGAAAGTGCTTGAAAATACTTGAAATTCTAACTGCTTTTACTTTACAATAAATAACTATCTGATTAAATAAGTTCACTTAAAGAAAAAATTGCAGAGCGTAAAATAAAAAAGAATTCACTCGCGCCTCCACTTATGGCTGGATATTGTTGGACCTGGCAACCCTGGTCGGTGATAACGGCAGTAACATGACGGGAGGCTGCGTTAGCTAGCCTGCTAGCATATGTATGCGCACCGCCAGCTGGATAAGATAAACATGTGGTGAAGAACATTGGTATTTAAATTGTGTGAAACTGTCAGCAATAAATCCATAATTCTTGCTATTTACTTACTTAGAAGTATTTTTTTCTCAGTAGCATAGTCGCTGTGAAGTGTGGAGAATAGTTTTGCGATATATATTTATTATCGCAGAATTGCAGTTTTGAGATCACCATATCATTAATTTACCACAGCTGAAAGGTGCTGGAAAAACTTGAAAATGGGCCTTGAAAGTGCTTGAATTTTACCTTGTAAAAGGTGTACGAACCCTGATTTAAAGGTCCCCGAGTAGCTCAGCGGATTAAGACGCTGTCACTATAATCTGAGGATTTCGAGTTCAAATCGTGAGCTTGCCATCAGCAGCTGGGGCTCGAGAGAGAAAAATTTTCCTTGCTCTGTCCAGGCGGGTAAGTTATGTTGGCTGGCTCAGGCGTCTGCCAGGCGATCTGTCAGAACTGGAGATCCTGCGCTTTCCTCCGAGCGTCTTGGCTGCATGGTGGTGATGTATCGGCAGCAGTTTGAAAAGAGGCGGAGCTTGACTTCACATGCATCGGAGGAGGCCACTGTTAGTCTGCACCCTCACAGAAGTCGGCTTTCCATTGCAGTTTTGCGCAAAACTTTATCGATATTCTGTTTTGTTGAAAAAACTATTCGACAAAACAAGTTTCGCAATTGCGGTGTTTCCATTAAATGCGAAATACTTTTATAAAATCACATGTGAATATGTTTGTTCTCGTGACAAGTCATTACAAACATAGCTGCAGTGGATGTAAACACATACTTCGGCTTTATACATACTGCTACCACGGCACTAGTGCTCATCATCAGCCATCAGAGGAGACGGCGACTTATCGAGGCTTTGGAGCGACAAGCCCCTTATACTTGGGAGCGGCTACGTATGCGTCACTTTTGCGATATAAACCAATTTCGATACGACTGAAAAACCACCTCATCTTAGCGCAAAAGACTTTTATCGAAAAACGTGAGTTTTTTCAAAATTGTCGTGTTTCCATTAAGCTAATTTTTATTCGCAATTCTAATTTGCGATATTTCATGGTCAATGGAAATGCGACTAGAGTCAGGGACATTACAAGTGATGGGGAGAGTCAACAAATAGAAAGGTTGTTTGGCTACTAACACATTGGGGGGTAATTTTATTTCAATATAAAAAAACATTAATATTTCATCCCTAATTCC
>BRDA01012682.1:291-10694 GCA_036984385.1 Crenuchus spilurus | reverse complement strand
CACAAAAAGATCACTGATTCGCTCATTTCGCTGTCAATCAAAAAGGGATTCAGCCTCAGAGAGAACATCCAATCATCATGCAGAAGCTGAGCGTCTGGGCCAGCCGAGGCCAGACCACTGCCCCATAGACCCCCAGAGATGCTGAGCGTACGATGGGTGGGACAAAGCCCAGCATTTATCCAATGACTCGTCTCGTTTCGCTGCACCCTTTGCTTCTCTTTTGAACTCTGTTTAAAGCACTGTGAAGCTGCGGGAATGAGTGAGAGGAAAGCCGCGTCATTACCAGTGATAAGAAGCTGATTCTGAACAAAAGTTGAGTGCATATTTAGTCAATGACATGTACACACAACAGTATATTATTGATCACTTATTTTTTTGACATTTTAATTGAAGCTGAGCTTCCCTTGCAGTCTTAGAGCAATCACCTCTGCACTAGATGCATTTTACCAGGAATACAGCGACTGGAAGCATGATGGTGACCCCCATTTCACGTTTTCAACATCATTTTAATATTCGCTACATACTTCTCTTGGGTTCCCCCCAACCCAACATTTTTGGTGAAAAAGGATGATCACCAATTTATTTTTTTTTACTTGGCCTAAAGAGAAACAGATATTCAGCATTTATAGTGCCCCCCAGAGGTCAATCTGCACCAACTCGGCAAATCCTCTCCATCATCAAGTCAATACAAAGTGTTTGAAGTTTCATCAAAATATTCATAAGCATTCTTGAGAAATTGCTGATTGACGAAAATGCACTGAATAGATCAAACTAATTTGCATATGACAGTCATATTGAAATGAAATTTCAAGAATTTTTTGATAACTAATTACCTACTTTATCAGGAGATTATAAAAAGCCCATAAATGTCCAGTTTGGGCAAAAATCCGGAGACTAGTTTGAAAAGTGAAATTTTCAAATTTCGGCATAAACAAAAAAATGTCACATTTTTGAAAAAAAAAAATTCTGCCAATTTGTATCAGAGCAGTGAACAATAATTATCACAGTTTTGTTCAGAATTTAAATCACAGGTGAAGATATAACTGAATTCCCTATGTGGACTCAGAATTCAAATGTCATCTGGATTGATGATTGTTAAGCCTATCAAATGCCTGATTGCTGCTAATTGGCTAATGGCGGCCACAATTTTTGAATTTCCAATTTGCCCTTAAAATTTCACTTAAAGGCTGGGATGCAGATGCAGCATACCTCTACACTCGCTCTTAAAAGCTTACGTCCCTGCCCGGTCGTTGCGCTCCTCCACTGAACGTCGCATTGCTTTGCCTAACATTCACACAAAGCAATCCAGACTGTTCTCCTCAGTAGTTCCCAGATGGTGGAACAAGCTGCCTTCCACCACTAGAGCAGAGATGTCCCTCACTGGGTTCAAGAAACTCCTAAAAACCGAGCTCTTCAAAGAGCACCTGCTCTAGTGATCCCAAATACCCATGAGTACTTATATGCACTCAGCATTCGATATCCAAATGTTAATTCTAGTATACTAGTACTAGTAAATACTAGTACAACTCTAGTATTATTTTTTTTGCATCTGTACTTTCCCACTATTGTAAGTCGCTTTGGATAAAAGCGTCCGCTAAATGCAATGTAATGTAATGTAATGTAATACCAAGTTTAAGCTCAATATGACTTACGGATGCTGAGAAACAGACATTCAGCATGTATAGCACCCCTCTTTGGCCAAAATGTGCCAGCACCTAGTCCACAAAATCATGTCCTGACAAAGTATTGTAAGTTTCATCAAAATATTCGCAAGCATTCCCAAGAAACAGCTGATTGAGTAAAACACACTTCTAATCGAATGAGCTCATTTGCATATGGCGGCCATATTGTTTAGAAATTTCAGGGTTTTCTTGATAATTATTGACAAGCATGATCCTGAGACCGCTACCTTGCCGTGGTGGAGAAGCTTGAGAGAACCTTTGAATCTAAGAGCGATACCATCTGGAGCTATGCTCCTGGTAGGGCCACCCTTGATGGTAAGGTCAAAGAGGAGGTTCCAGACAAAGAGCAATCACACTCCCCATCCAACGGGACCTGGAACTGTGGGCTGCAGCACAGTTCTTACAACTTTAAGTGTTATGTTGCTTTACTGCTAATAACACTGGATGTTTTTTCATGATGAGGTGTATGCTAGGTGCAACTTAGCACAACATCGAGTCGACTGCAGGGCTGACAAGAGATTGGGATGCTTAGCCAGTCTATTTATCCCACAGAGCACAAATGAAGTCAAAAACTAAGAATGCCATACTGGCTCGGCAACCAGAGACAGATGGCATTGGAGAGAAGTGACTCGTCTGTGCAGCCTACCATCGCAAAGCGATGACGGCGTATGACATGACATGACAGCACAATCTTCTGAACATTTTGATACCACATACATGAGGATGGGCCAAAAATCCTAGGACTAGTTCGCAAAAGTTAGTTTTGCATATTATGCAAATTAGCAAAAAATCTAAGTGGGCGGAGCTTAATGGTCCAAATGCAAATAAGTTTTGTTTGACCCAAGGAATTAAATTCTTCAAGAATTTTCAATGTATTTCTTATGCAGTAGGAGTGAGAGGGCCAAACGCGTTGCCTTGCACTATAGCGCCACCTTTAGGCTGAATGGGCTGAATGTGAGCGCCTGAGTAGCAGGAGGGAGTACTACCAGTTGACAAAGTGGCATGTCTCTAGGCCTTACGGTTTGGTCTGCACGAACGTTTCTAAGGCAGAAAAAGAAGAAGAAGAAAAATCGGAACAATTACAATAGGGTTCCTTGCACTTCCTGCTCAGACCCCTAAAAATATGTTGAGAGATTAGAATCTTGAAAGGGTATTATTGGTTATCAAACCCTTATTTACTTGCATTACTTCTGTACCTTAGGAGGTGTCATGCATTGTTATAGTTAGTAAACACCGGCTTTCCTAAGTGGTATGTTTATACAGTGGGCTCCCATTGGATGGGGGGAATATGACATCATCAGGAAGTGACAGCAGCATGTGTGTTTTGTAGAAGCAAGTGTGCCTTTTGTGCCAACGTGTTTGTTCCTAGCTTTAATAAAGAGTTCAGATTAAGACAGTTAACGCTACGTGCATCATTACATGGTGTCAGAAGTGGTGAATTCATATGCCTCTGGAGTGAAGAAGAATAACGAGCTATCATGTCGAAGTTCCACGCACCAGCAGCCTTTGACTTCACGCAGCCAGCTTCATGGCCTGTCTGGAGACAGCGTTTCTCCCGCTTTCGAATTGTGACGAAGCTTGATCAGGTAGACGGTGATGTACAAGTTAATTTCCTTCTTTATGCAATGGGCAATGAAGCAGAGCCTATTTTCAGTATGTTTACCTTTACTGCAGAGGATGAGGCTGACTATTATGATGCTGTGGTGAAAAAGTTTGATGACCATTTTGTGCCGTGTCGCAATATAATACAGCAGCACGCGTGCTTCCATAAACGAGCACAGAGGAGTGGGGAGAGTGTTGAGGCATTTGTCAGGAGTTTGTATGAGATGGCAGAGCACTGCGAATTTGGGGCATCCAAAGATGAGCAGATACGGGATTGTATAGTGATTGGTGTGGCTGACCGTGATGTGTCTGAGAAGTTGCAGCTTGAGGCTGAGCTTACTCTGGAAAAGGCAATACAGGTGGCACGCCAAGCAGAGCTTGTTAAAATGCAAACTACAGGCATGAGAGCACAGTGCGTTGACCATGTTGGGCACAAAAATAAGCAATCCAAGCCGTTTAAGTCACACGCTGGTGGAAAAACTAAACACCAGGCGAAACTAAGTGAAGGCAATACTGGAAGAAGCTGTTCAAGGTGTGCACGTCTGCATGAGCCAGGAGCATCCTCCGCCTGGGGAAAGAAATGCCGTAAATGCAATAAAACTGGTCATTTTGAAGCAGTGTGCAAAACAAAAATTGTTAAAGAGGTCACTGTCTCCCAAGAGTTAAATAGTAGCCAAGATTCCTGGTTTCTAGGCCATATCTCAGACTGTACAGCAGAAAAAGATGAATGGCTAGTGGAGCTGCAAATAAACGGCACTGCTGTACGCTTCAAAATTGATACTGGAGCTGACATTTCTGTTATGTCTGAAGATGAGTTAAAAAAATTACCACAGCAACCTGAATTAGAGAAAATAAAGGCTAGAGTGTGCAGTCTGGTTGGACAACTGAACTGTCTTGGCAAATTCCTTGCTACCACAAAAAGAAAAGGTCAAGCTTTCACCTTTTGGGTCTATGTATTAAAGGGACCATATGCTAACAACCTGCTTAGCCGACAAGTTGCTTGCAGCATGGGGCTAGTACAGAGACTGGATGATGTCAAAATTGAAGATGATTTGTTTGGTGACACAGGACTGTTAAACTGTGAACCAATTAAAATTGAGCTAAAACCTAATGCTGTTTCCTACACCCTCACTAGCGCCTGTCGTGTGCCATTTCCATTGATACCAAAAGTGGAAGAGGAATTGAGATGCATGCAAAAGTTGGACATTATTGAGGAAGTTAAGGAGACTACAGATTGGTGTGCACCTATGTTGCCTGTCATGAAGAAAAATGGGAAAGTAAGAATATGTGTGGATCTGAAAAGGTTAAATGAAGCGGTGAAAAGGGAGAGATATATGCTTCCTACACTTGAGGAAATAGCACCAAAGCTGTCCGGTGCTAATGTTTTTTCCACACTTGATGCATCAAGCGGATTCTGGCAAATACCTCTTGCAGGGCCCAGCCGGAAGTTAACAACATTCATCACTCCAGTGGGCAGGTTCTGTTTCAAGTGGCTCCCCTTTGGGATAACATCAGCACCAGAAATTTTTCAGAGAGAAATGAGCATGCTTCTGAGGTGTCACTCAGGGACAGTGGCAGTGATGGATGACATTCTGGTTTATGGCAAAGACAAAGAGGAACATGACCAAAACCTCATGGCTGTACTCCAGACAATAAAAGAGTCAGGGCTGAAGTTAAATAGAGACAAATGCCAGTTTGGACAACCAGAAATCCAATACTTCGGACACATAATTGGGAAGAATGGCATCAGACCGGATGCAGGAGAAATCAAAGCCATAACGGATCTTCCTCGTCCGACAAACATTGCTGAACTTTGCCAAGTGCTAGGGATGATCAACTACCTAGGCAGGTTTCTCCCAAGATTGTCTGAAGTCCTGCACCCCATCACTGAGCTGCTTAGGGGTGACACTGTCTGGGTGTGGGGTGATGCACAACAACAAACATTTAAAATTGTTAAGGACATGTTTCAGCACCCTCTCTCGCCTTCTATGACAGCAGTAAACCTACTGTGGTGAGTGCAGATGCGAGTAGTTATGGCCTTGGGGCTGCCCTTCTACAAGAGCAGGAAGGAGAGTTGCACCCAGTAGCCTTTTGCTCTCGAACACTGACCCCAACAGAGCAGCGGTACTCGCAAATTGAAAAGGAGTGCCTGGCTGTGGTGTGGGCATGTGAGTGGTTTGTACGGTATCTACAAGGTATGGACAAGATTTGTCTCCAGACTGATCACAAACCGCTTGTTCCCCTAATAAATTCATATGACCTTGACAAAGCACCACTCCGATGCCAGCGCCTGTTAATGCACTTCATGAGATTCAGTGTAACAGCAGTCCACGTTCCAGGAAAACAGCTTGTAGTAGCCGACACCCTGTCAAGAAACCCACTCAAGGAATGTAATGGGTCCAACACAGAGGAGGAAGTGAATGCTTATATACAAGCTATAATGTCCACAAAGCCAGTGACTGAAGACAGACTTGACGCACTTCGTGCTGCTACCCAAGAGGATGCTGATCTAATGTCAGTTTGCAAGTATATCCAGAAAGGCTGGCCCAGAACATCATGTCAACTATCACCTTTTATGCAGGAGTTTCATGCTGTAAGGGCTCATCTGTCTGCTGTGAATGGACTTTTGCTTTATGGCAATAGAATCATTGTCCCAGCATTACAGAGGAAGGAGGTGCTGCACAAGATCCATGAAGGTCATCAGGGCCTCACTAAGTGCAGAGCACGAGCCAACTCATCAGTGTGGTGGCCAGGAATAGGACGTGACATCACCAGAACAGTTGAGGCATGCAAATTCTGTCAACAAAACAGAGCCACACAAAGGAGAGATCCACTGATCACTACTCCACTGCTGGAAGGCCCTTGGCAGAAAATGGCAGCAGATATATGTGAGCAGGATGGTAACAAGTTCCTGGTTGTCGTAGATTACTACTCACAGGACACAGAAATAGCCCAACTGCCAACACTAAGAAGCCAGCTGGTAATAGCCCGCCTCATGAGCGTGTTCGTCAGGTGGGGAATCCCATATGAACTGATAATGGACAACGCAACTCAGTTTACTTCAGCAGAATTTGTGAGTTTCACAAAGACATATAATTTCACCCACACAACTTCCAGCCCACACTACCCACAGAGTAATGGTGCAGCTGAAAGGGGTGTTGCCACAGCAAAACGAATCTTGCGACAGCCTGACCCACAACTGGCACTCATGAGCTACAGGTCTACCCCGATTAATGCCACTGGGTTGAGTCCTGCACAGCTGATGACGGGGCGGCAAATCAGAACAACCATTCCAGTGCTTCCATGGAAGCTGAAGCCAAATGCCATTGATTATGAACAAGTGCGCAGGAAAGACCAGAGAGCTAAACGGGCACACAGGTTTTTCTATAACAGGCGCCATTCTGTATGCACCCTGCCCATACTACAGCCAGGACAGAGTGTCAATGTCAAACTCGATGGAGAGAAGGTATGGCACAGGCCAGCGACGGTCCTAACAAATACTTCAGAGCCCAGAACTTATCTTGTGAAACAGACAATGGCGCTATATCACGCAGAAATCGGAGACATCTGCAGTGTCCCTGATTCAACTGAAGGCCTTTCAAGCCATCAGAGGCACAGCCTCCTGTCTTGGATTGTACACTGGCCCGGAGACAGGTCAAGCCACCTGGTTGGCTTAAGGACTATGTTTGTTCATGAGCAACTGTTCTAGCTTTCTAAAGGAGAAAAAAGAGGAAAAAAATATCCTTTGAAATGACATGATGCAGAATGTTTTCTTGTATATTGTGTGAATAGAGCTGCATATTTGTTTTTTTTCTTAGAGGGGAAGAGAAACTTAAGGGGGAGATGTCATGCATTGTTATAGTTAGTAAACACCGGCTTTCCTAAGTGGTATGTTTATACAGTGGGCTCCCATTGGATGGGGAGAATATGACATCATCAGGAAGTGACAGCAGCATGTGTGTTTTGTAGAAGCAAGTGTGCCTTTTGTGCCAACGTGTTTGTTCCTAGCTTTAATAAAGAGTTCGGATTAAGACAGTTAACGCTCCGTGCATCATTACAGGAGGAGAACAGAAATAGTTTTTAATTAATGATTTAAAACTTTGCAGAAGGTTACTATATTGTTTCATTTTCGTGCAACAAATGAGTTAAATCTGTGTTCTCTAGAAAGTCAATGAATGGGCCCCAAATATTATACAAGGATAAATATTTACCTTTAATAGAATAAGTAATTTTTTCTAAGCGCAAAGTTTTAGTTAATTCACCTAACCATTTATCTATACCTGCCGCCTTTGTTCTTTTCTACAATAGAGCGATGTCTTTTAGCTAATAGTATACCAATTTCTAAAAACTGTTTTTGTTTAATTTTGTAATTTTGTGGATATAAACCTAATATAAAGAGCTTTGGGTCTAATGGTACCTGTATATCCAGGATATCCTGGATGCAGTCTCTCACTGCTTCCCAGTACTGTTTAATAGGAGTGCACTGCCACAGACAATGAAAGAAAGTACCTTTTTCTTTACCACACTTAGTACATACATCAGGTATAGCATTATTGTATGTGTTTAAACATTGTGGTGTTATATATGTATGTAACAGCCAATTATATTGCAATAATTTAAGACGTGAGTTAATTGTCTGTGAATGAGCTTTATTACATGCCTCCTCCCAATCTTCTATAGAAATGTCATGCTGTAGGTCCCCTCTCCATGCCTCCAATCTCTCTGTGGAGGATTCTAAGGATTCATCCATTAAAAGGTTATATATGTTGGAGAAGATGCCACTTCTCAACCATTAATGTTTCTATTTTGGACAAAACTATTAGAGAGTGACTGCTTTTGTTGTGTTTTAATGAAGTTTCTCAATTGTAAGTATTTGAAAAAATGATTGATACGATATATTAATCAGCTACTTTTTCAAATGACAAACTGTTCACTGCCCGGGTCATATAAATCTACAACTTTTTGTATTCCTTTTTTAGCCCAAATTTTAAACTCCCCATCAGATCTCCCTGCTGGGAATGACTTGTTGCCCCATATTGGACTAAACAGACAATGAGAGGCTGTTTCTCCTATTTTTTTTTTTACCTGATATCATACAACAATCATATTTTTAACTATGGGATTCTTAGAGGCTTTTTTTTTTTTTTTTAAGATTTTTACTAGAAGCTGAGTAGAGGTAAATGCGAAGGGGTACACCCAAAATATGTCTCTCCATCTCTCTCCAGAGGGGAGCATCTTTTTCTGTAAAGTAAAACATCATTCCCCTCAGGGTCTGATGGTACTTAATAGGGTAAGTAAAACAATGACATGCGCAATCTTGATCATCTGCTGTTCCATAAAAAATTAATGGTGTCTTTAAGAGTGTTAAGTAGGAAAATAAGTTACTTGGTGGTGCTAATAGCAGATTTTGAAACAAACAACAACTTAGGCAGTATATTCATTTCAAGAACATTAATTTTCCCTATTAGTGACATTGGTGTAGATGTCCATCTGTCTAGTGAATCCCTTGTAACAAGGGTTTGTAGTTACTTTCTACAATGTTCTCAAGACTTGGAAAGATTTGAATGCCTAAATATGTGAAACAGTCCACAACTTTGAATTGGAGTGTCACCTCTCGTGGATTTTTCCTTTCTGCATGATTTAATAGCATTATTGAAGTTTTAGATTTATGTATCTTATAACCTGAGATTTTCATAAATGCATTAATCAAATCCAGCAAGGTGGGGATATAAGTTCCCAGATCCTTAAGGAAAAGAACATCATCATCTGCATATAATGCTAGGCGGTGCTCCTGTTCTCCTATAACTATTCCGGAAATGTTGGTTTGAGTCCTTACTGTGACTGCAAATGGCTCTATTGGCATAGTAAACAATAGTGGGGACAGAGGATCTCCCTGTCTACACCCCCTCTGAATAGATTGAAATATTTCCATTGGTCAGTATTTCTGCATATGGTTGTGTAAGGAGCAGATGTATCCATTTACAAAAAATTCTCCCCCAGTCCAAATCGCTCAAGGATATCAAACAAGTAGGGCCACTCCACCCTGTCAAAAACTTTTTCAGCATCCAGTGCTAGCAGAGCTGTATCTGGCATATCCTTTTGTAAATAAAGTATGTTTAATGCTCTTCTTACATTGTGGAAGCCCTGTCTACCTCAAATAAAACCATTTTGATCCTTTCCGACTATCAGTGGTATTATTTCCTCAATCCTTCTAGCTAAGATCTTCCACAACACCTTTACATCAGCATTTAACAGAATAATTGGCCTCAAATTCTCACATTTATTATTTAGTGTACCAGGTTTTGGCAGTAAAGTAAACAAAACTCCTCTTAGAGAGGGTGGAAGAATTCCTTCATTAAATGATTCCCTGAACATTTCAAAAAAGGGGGGTCTGCAATATTTTCTTAAACTTTTTATAGATTTCAATAGGCAGTCCATCTGGCCCTGGCGTTTTTCCTACATATGGCGGGGGTGGCAGCTGGGGTTCAAATTTTGATTTGGAATGGGCAAGACTAAAAGCAGTAGGGCTTATAATCTTGGGGTTTTACAATGCCAACAAGTGGAATACTCTACTTTTAACTCGCCAATTACATGAAGTAAGCCCAACTGTCTAATAAAGCCCAAGTAGTCCGACTACGCCATCTTGGGAACTTCATCAAGGAACCACCAACACCCTAGAGGTGTGGTTACTGAAATTTTACCCTTTCCCCCCCACACACAGGCCTTCCAACTGAATGGAAGTAGAGCCAGAGACCAAGGTACCAAGGTTAAACAGTGTATCTTTATTAAGACAATAAAATATTAAAACAATGGCATGTTAGCCAAATGAGAAAAAAATAAAACAAACAAAATTACACCAATTGGAATGCTGTCATCTAATAACCAGGAAAGAGGAGGTTGCCAAGGGTCCTGTATAAATAAAAACTCACACCATACACACCAAACATACACACCACAAAAGAAAAAAAAAAAAAAAAAGCCCAACAGAGCAACCTAAACCCAAAAAAAGGGAGTGAGTACACTCCTTAACACTTGAACAACGGAGACATTCTGAGGAATTTTCAAAGTCTCCCTCCTAAAACTCCCTGAAATCCCTGAAGCCCCTGAAGCCTCCCCCTC